>JAECUM010008589.1:0-120112 GCA_016617855.1 Megalonaias nervosa | reverse complement strand
TGTTAAACTTCTGGCGGTAATATAAAGTTAATCCCGATTGGCTAAGCTAAACGAGGGAGTGAATTTCCCAGAAGAAATTCAAAGTTTAAAGTAAATTCCTTGCAAAATTCGGCAGTCCAAGTTTTTCTGTGGAGGGGAAAGCTGGCTACGAGATCAGTAAAAAGTACTTTTCTCGTTAAATTGTCCAATGAACGAGGTTTGGAAAATCTTAACGACTCAGAAAGAGAAATTCGGCTTCAAAGAAAAGGGATCGAGTGTCGGAAAAGCACAAGGAAATAATAGCACAATACCTGCGCTACACAGTGGAAAGAAGTACAGACTGCACCAAATTAGCTGTTGATGACCCGAAGAGGTTGGAGAGAGAGAGAGAGAGAGAGAGAGAGAGAGAGAGAGAGAGAGAGAGAGAGAGAGAGAGAGAGAGAAATGTAAGGAAATACGGCAATGTTGATCTGTCATGACCGTCACCAACAGTGATTTGGAAAGGACTGGAAGCAACCAGGTTATACTGACATGACTGTAATTTGAGTTCGATCAATCGATTATATGATGAAATTTGTTTTATCGATGTAACAGAACGGCTAATTGCATTTCGCATAAATTTTGTAATTCTACTTCTAAGAGAAAATGTATCATTCAAATGTCATGTTCAATTTGTTCTGTTTATTTAATTGATTAAATTGTTGTATTTTGCATACGGGGGTTCGTGTTGTTCTAAGTTATATCTTTGCTCAGATCTCTGTTGTTCCATCCATTAATTTCATATTTTATTTTATTGTTTGCTCGATCTAGGCAATAACATCGTGGTCGATGATCTCCTAGAAAACATTACCCAAAGCACCGTAGGGGTGGGGATCATATCACATATCACACCATGCCCTAAACATTTCTTTTAAATTTAACTCTGTATTCTAGGGAAATAAATTCTGTTTTGAATTTTACAAAAGTTGCTGGTTTTGCTCCTTTGTGTTATTTAGTTAAAAGCAAAGAGCCGTAAATTCGGGGTTTATTCTAGGTCTGAACTGCATAGAAGGACAGAAGACGATCACGACCATCATGATTCAAATATTCATTTCCCTCTGATTATTTCGGGATTTATATCTTTCCTCATTCAAAATGATCAATGCCTGAAGACATATATAACTTTATATGGTTGATACGAGCATTTTCTAGACAAGCTGTGTGAAGTTTATAACCGAAATGTGCAAATTTTGAACGTCAGCATCTTGGAACTGTAATATTATAATTCCAATTTAATAGGAATTTCATTCAAAATGTGCCGCAAAAACTCTTAAGGCGTAAAATAGCAGGTATGTAATAAGTACAAAATTACATTTGTCTTTTGTTCCAAGTCGGGGGAAATAACGAGTTTAATTTGGCATAGGGATACGTGCGAAACAATTATTAGCGCCGCAGTGATAATAAAAATTCAATCGCCACTGTGACCATATCATCCCACAATCTGCTTTCTTCTCCAATTTGAAAATACATATACAGTTGTATAAGATATATTTCCATCCTTTCATATTTTTCTCAGTATTAAAACGTAAATAAAATGTGCCCATATGTGTACACTATATTGAAAGCGATGACTTTGTAAGGTCAGTAAATACATTCCTTAAACCAAATTTAAAAGTACAAACTGATTTCAAGTTCCACCTTACTTTGAAAAATGTTCCACAAAACTCGGGAAAATATTGTCACTGACTCAACTTGTTATGAACTGCGTATGTTCGTTATTCAGTGTCGCATATTGTTCAAGTACCCTACGACAAATGAAGATGCTTTAGGCCAAATTGCTCAATGAAATTTAATGCAAAGCCGTGTATGTCGTCACAATCGTATCATTGTTTGAAAACAATTGGAAAAATCGGGCTTCCATGAGAGTGACATGGTGTAGCGTCTGTTACCAAACTGGACTGTCAGCTGGTCGTGATCGCAGTGTTCATGTTTGAATACAGAGACATGCATGAATACGCAAACCTCCAACTGGTAAAATACGCAAACCCCCAACAGGTAAATTCGCAATATTCAAAGTGTTTAGTCTAAAGATGTTGCATAATGTAGACTGTTGGGTTCAACCGAGTTTGATTCTACCCCCACCCCACCATTATTCACGGTATGAATACGGTCCTGGGAATAATAGAAACCGCTTAATTATGATATAAGCGCAGTAATGAATTTGAAAAAGACTATTTCTGTACAAATGTATAAATAGGGTTTTACGGCATGTTAGCACAGGACTGACTATATGGTGCCGATTAAAAGTAAATTTCTTAAGAAACACAGATAAAGAAATTTAATTTTTTTTTGTTTTTAAAAATGTTTAAGAAGACAAAACCGTTGAAACAAGAACAAACATGTAGTACTACAAGAAAAAAAGTAATTATGTTAAATATCTGTGAAATGTATATTCTATAAAATACAAAAGTGATATGATAAAAGAAAATCCTTAAAACATTATATAAACAGCATCCTCTAAAAAAGACTAATATTTTCTTCTGTAATACATCCTCATAATGATTTGTAATGCAAATAATACAAAATAAATTAAAAACTACTGGAAGTATATACACTCGATACGAATGTGTTCTGCTGTCTATAGGCAATGGTAGGATTCGCAATCTAATCGAAACCCACCCTTCAGGTACAATGCATGAGTCAGATATATCTCTCCTATATCGGCAAACACCACTTATTTCTGCGATTTGTTATATATGAGGGATGCCACTCTCCAGTGACGGATTTGATGTTCCAAATCTTGTTAGTGGAGTTTTCGTTTCGCATGTTGTAGCAAGTTTATAGAACATTCCAACCTATTTAATATTTGAAGTCGGTGTATGCAATCTTTCATTCAGGAATGGATTACTACAGGCCAGCTTTCTCTGCTTGATCTGCTTTTCATTACCCTTGAAACCAAATGTCAACAAGCAGTCAACAGTACAGAAGTCTTTTTCCACATTGTATGAGAAAATTATATTTCTGTAAGATCTTTTTGTAAAGTTCTGCATTGCTTTGATGAAATCTGTTCTTTGAATGGTTTCAGTTTGGCTGTAAATTTTCTTTTAAAAATGGAGGCTTTGCAGGTTAGTAGCTCAAAATGATGTAATGGTTTATTGCAAAGGCAGCTCCGACCTTATCCCCATCTTTCGAACCTCTGTATACTGGAACATACAACCACGATAGGAGGCCATAATTTCATTGAATTTACTTTGAAAAACCAGAAGATTCATTGATGACAAAGATCATATTATTGGGGGGCTGGGGGTTGATAACCAATATGGCGATTTGGAAAAAATAGAAGTTTGTATTATTTTCAAGATCGCTCTTTCCTGCTTCGAGATGAGGACGGATTCGAATGTCTGAGTTCTGAGTGGACACTTAACGCCACTTTTACCTGTCGATTTAATGCAAATGCTAACATGCTTTTTTGGGCATGGAGGTAATGTTTTAGGATGGGGAGGTCTGTATTCATGGATATGAGTTTGGGAGACATCAAAATGTAACCCTTAGACCTCCAAATGTGACGTTGGCAACATACACAACGCAACTGTGTATTATATTACAATTCTGTTTTCCTTTTAACATACTTAGGTTCTTTATAATAGAAATTATGTCGGTAGTTATGCAAACGAAACCAAGTGCAAAAATGATAGGTAAATATTGAAATTTCGTTATCTGAATGCATTTCAAACATATGGTTGGGATTATATGATCATGTCAGTCCTTAGGTGCGTGCGTGTGTTTATATCATTAAAATCCCCTATCATCGTTCAAGGTATAGGCTTTAGATTTTTTTAATATGATTTGGATCAGTCTGTAGATATGCACACTAGGTACATAATGTTAATTCAACATATTGGGGCGGAATTTGTGAGGTTGTGTGGGGGGGGGGTAGGACTCTTAATGTATTATGTATTATGGGGTGGAGATAACTGGGAAAAGTGTGGGAAGAGTGCTGCTTTACTGCATGTTTATTGCTTGGACATTAACACAATATGCTGATTCTATCAACAGCCACAGACACGTTCTAGGAGTGCATGATTGGTCTTTAATTCAAAACATAGTCTTGGAGTCAAAGTGTCTCAGCGCTTAAATTGTTGTACCCGTGACCAGTAGGGTGCAGGTTAGAATGATAACATCGGGTTCACCTGGGTCGGCTAGCGTGGTGTGTCCGTGGGCAAGGCACTTTACTTCAATCGCCTCATCACTAAATAACCTACTTGTATTGCTCTGACGTAAAGCACCAAGCACTTAATCATTATCGTCGACTGAATGCTTCAACCAATTTTATTTTTTTTTTGGGGGGGGGAGAGCGTTCCCAGCGCGGCTGATACAGAAATAGAAGCTTGTTTGAGTGCCAGGTCACTGTAGGATTTTTTTAATTTTTTTTATTTCTACGCGTTCAGTCAGCTTGTTGCTCAGCTTTGTCGTACAGTCACATCTGACGCACGCATAACTCACACAACTCACCTCTTTCCGCGTGAATTCGAGTCTTGGTTCGCCAAAAGTAAGCACGTGCTCAAGCTTGCAAGTAGCTTCCCGTTGATCGGTTGTTTTTCACGGGACTTCCTCCACAAAATCTACTGGTCGCCATGTATTGCATATCTTGGGCTAAAAATGTCGTTGCGATCCCACAAGCCCTGCCTCCATGAACGTTAGATTATGTCTGCAATTGATAATATAACCTACAGACTAAAATTATCCGTGGGACCCTTGCGCTCATGGCTGGTTTAAAGGAGACCAGAAATCAATGGAAATATAGAATAATAATAAAAGCACTATAGAAGAAAACCTTATTCTGAAGTATCATCTGCGACCATAATGCCAATATTTAAATATTGGCATATCTCCAAAGCGTCGAATTTCCGTGACCTCGTATGCAAAATTTCCGCGCCTATTCGGTTACTTTCGTGATGTGACGTCATAGGAGCGACTCCAGCATCACGACTGGCAGTTGCCAGCGTAAAAGACAATGCCCTTTTGCGTTGCCTACGGGTGTAATGGCACATTAAGAAAAGGCTGTGGACAATTTTCTTTTTTCTTTTCCAAAAGATAAAGACATAAAGAAAGTATGGATACATTATTGCAAGCGAGTCGATTTCAAACACTATACAGCACTCTGTGCTCATTACATTTCTTAAAGGAGAAGGATCCTGAAAAAATGGTCGCTTTAGAATAGGCAAATGCTAGGTCTAGACTAAAGGTTGGCGCTGTTCCAGACATACCGTTGGATATTTTAAATCCTGGGAAAAGTGTTAAACGTGTGAGTTACGAAAATAGGCAGAAGGCCGAGTAAGTGACCACAAAATGCATCAGTCAATTCACAGATCTTCTATCTGCACCAGCAGCGCTAAAAACAAAATTCGATAGCCCGACACCCGGGGTCCCTCTAATTTTATTTCGGGCCCATCCTGTATTCAAAGTGAGATGCCCGTCGGGCTTGTCGAAAAAAAAATTGTTTGCCTGAAGAAATGAGTAAATGTATTTTCAAAATTGTTGACACACATGCCATAACACGGCACAATCTAAACCAAATCACCGCTGTCCTAGATTAAATTGAGATATGATTTTAATGAAATGGAAGCTTTGCTAAAAAAAATAAGATTCTAAACCCCTGACACGGTCGTGTTTCGAGAAAACACAATTTTCAGTAATCTAAAAAAAAATTTTTTTTAAATTTGAAAAAAAAAACAAATCAATAAACCTTTCAGTCTATGCCGGTTACAGGTAGCATGTATATACGGTAATCTGTAGTGATTGGAACTGATATAAAACTCTCCCCTGGGCAGTTTAAATAGCGATTAAAAGAAAAGAGGTCAGGTATGAAATCAAAGTTTCACATTAACTGGCTGACAATAGAAACTGGAGGGAGGCTACTGTTGACCCCACCCCTTTTTCCTAATGTGCGAGCGCTCAAGGGACGCGCCATTTCTCAAGCCTCTTTTTTGATATTCTGGTCAGCTGTGGCTAAACTGCAAAATCGCCAAAGTGAGTAATTGATTGGCAAATAAACGATTCTCTATTTTGTTGTAACTTACGACGCCCATAGGACTTCATTTTGACAGTTCAAATCTGCAGTCACAAGTTACCGTACATGTGGCAACTGTTTTTCCCACGTTTTATGTCCCACCTTATTTCCTTAGGTTTAAGTCTTAAGGCATGTAACACTGTTTACTGAATGAAAATATTTATTCTGAATTAGTTTTTTGGAGGCACATATACTGCATGGTATATTTTATTTTATTCCTTCTTTTAATTTAATCATGGTAATTAAACTTTACATATACGGTAGAGGTATGTCGGGCGTTAACTGGTCGAGTTTCTTCGGCTGAAATGGAGATGCGATTTTGTTTGCAGAGAAAATTATACAGCATTCACAATGATCATTCGTGGGATTTAAGTGAATTGGTGCAATTTTTTTTTTTACTATAGTACTGTTGTAGTGGTTTTAAAAAACTTGAAATTTACGTGAATAATGTTTAATCTTAACATTCTATTTATTGAAGAAAAGAACTGTCGTGTGATATTAATTATTTCGTCCAGTGCCGGATTTAGACATAGCGAGGCCCTAGCCTATTTGGTATAACATAAATTTGAGAGACCCCTTCAGACTGTGAGGCCCTAAGCTGTAGCTTGTTTTACTTATGCCTAAATCCGGCACAGATTTCATTACTACAATATTCACAAATATGGCATCTGTGGATTGCATACGTTATATCTATTTCTGTATGGTTTGGTGGTGTTGTTTTTTATCTGAAGAATGAAATTGACTGACATAATGTAATAATTGGGAGTTCTCTGCGAAAAATCGGGAGATATTACTAGATCGGGAGGTAGGTGTGGAAATTCACCCAAAATCGGGAGGTTTTCCTCCCGGCGTGAGAGTTGACAGGTATGAACTGTCCGGTCTTGTGGAATTTTAGTCAGTGCTTGTGAGTTCATTCAAGTCACCAGCCCGGGGCCTGTGCCTAAAAAAAAATAATTTCTTTGAGCACTGACCAGTACAGTACATAAACTATTATACCAGACATGTATATATTATCAGATTTGTCAATACGCTAACTGTAGCCTGCTTGTAAAATCCACTGCAGTTGAACCATAAGAAGGAAGCTTTTTAATGTTTAAATTAATTACTTATGATTTCTGCTTTGCAGATTTATTTGTGGGTTTTTTTGTTTTGCAAAAAAACTAATGCTTAAGTTACGACCCATGGAAACCGTTCTCAATGCGTTTTACACCTCCCCGGTAATGGATATTGTTTCACACACAAGTCGGTACCCGTTCTAGTCTCTTCGCCCAAAATTCAGTATTATCTCTCAGTATTTCAGTGTTGGATGTATATTTTCAAAATATTAGTCCTTAGGTGGTGTGTTGGGGTAGGTAATGAATATGTCATTCACATATAATACGATTGAATCTCATCCTTCTTAAATGAATTTATTGCATTGTGGTAAATTTTTAATTTTTACATTGGCACCATCACTTAATCCTTATCACATTTTTGCACAGCACACAATGTATAAGTATTTATTTTAAAATTACATTGCATTTTTTAAAATCTTAACACACAGTTCAACAGATAGTTATGAGCATCTCTAGGAAACAGATTCAACTTTTTAATATGCAACCCAAATCTGGTCTCCTCCGGTCTGTCTCGCTCGCCATGTTTATGTTTCCATCGAGGACTGGCTAGTATTGCGTCACGGGACCACGTGATCTGTCGTCTCGTCAAAACTCGGAAAAACTCAGCAATTTACGGAATCGTAATTCCGACAAGTTTAATCATGCAAATGAAGCTGAAAATATGTCACAAGATTCTGTTCAAAACGCTTAATAAATATTAGCTTTAGTTTCAGACTGCTTCTTATACTAACTCTCCCGGCCGTGACTGACTGACCCACCCCCGAAAATCCTGACCCCCCCGCACAAAGTCCTGACCCTCCCCCCCCCCCGCAAATTATCCTGCGGGCGCCCATGCTACGACATGTAATTTATAAACATTACAGTCGAATTAAAATTTGTAGAGAATTACATACATAAAAGAAAATTTTTTATTTCTGGTCTCCTTTAAGGCTGCGAGGGACCTAAGACTAAGTATGAAGTAAGGGTTTATGGTTACTTCCGTCTGGAATGGAAGGTGTGTGTGGGTATGGGTGTGGGTGGGTGTGTAATTTGGATTTTTAATGTAACTTTAACTACGATGTCTGCAGTGTGACAGTTTATTGTGATGTCTCGCACTGGGGCATCATACCACAGATATGTAGCATCGTGTCCCACTAACCTCTTAATGCTGAAGGCCAAGCAAGGCAGCTGTTAGTACCATTTTTATAAGTCTTTGGGCTTGAACCCGCGACCTCCCGCATCCGAGGTGGATGCTCTTACTACTTAGACGACTGGATCAAGCCGTCCGTATTGACTGTTTTCATATCACCCGTAAGTTACCGTTCCGTTGGTCTAGTGCTTAGAGCGTCCGCCTCGGATGCGGGAGGTCGTACCATAGACGTATACAAATGATACTAGCAGTTGCCTGGCTTGGCGCTCAGCATTAAGAGGTTAGTGATGTGACTGGGTGGGACATCATGCTACATGTCTGTGGAATGATGCCCAAGTGCTTGACATCACTATAAACTGTCACACTACAGGCATCGTGGAGATATGACTGAAAAATTGTTAAATCTAAGTTAAAAATCTAAATCACGCACACACATATCCATAAGCAGTCTATGAGTCAACTAATTTTGTTAATGTATTAAGCGATTCACTTGACATTGGTGTAAGTATCGATAATCATTTCAATGGTTTTTCAAAATGTGGTGAAGCTGCAAGCTTGTTAAGCAAGTAATTTTATAGTTAAACATATTTATCACATAGTCGGTACACTTCGTCTACAGTGTGTGCAGTTTCATATTTTTGATATTATACGTGTGAACATATCACTTTATGTGATTCTGATTGGTCCAAATAAGCCCATGAAATTATTGTGCAGTATTCTCTTTACTGATTGGTTGGGATCGTGGGAAAACGTTTTTAACCCCGCATTCTGGTATGTTTTGTTTTGAATGAACATTTTTTAGCGGCCATTTTTTAACTCGACTCGCGAAAGGAAATTGAGGAAAAATTATCTCGGCTGTCTGAATATGGATATGTTACCCACACAGGGGTTTGTTATGTCATGTTTAACAATATCATCATAAGAAAAATGGCATAAAACTACAAGACAAGAACAACAATAAGAAGTAAAACTAAGGGTATTGCTTATTTGATAGACGGTGGCGGGGGGTGGGGGTGGGGCGGTATATCTGTAACATAGATATAGAATCCACCGTGTATACAAGCGTGGTTTAAATGTTAACTTAAAGAAGTAAATAAACTCACCTTTGTTCACAGAAGAATCTGGACATAAATGGGTCTCCTAACTGACAGAACTTTATCCAACCACAGCATCTTTACGCAGTATATATGGGATGCAAATCCGACTCGAATAGAAATTTGTTTACGTCTTCTGTACAATCTATTGTTCCAAATCAAATACTGCAAATATCCGGTCACAGATGCATTGCAGTAAATGTGGAAATTTTTGCATCCAATAATCCTATTTCACATGAAAATCGCAACAATGTAACGCTTAGTTCTGAAAGTGACATTTTAGGGTAAACATGTACTCTAGGCCTACTATACTGTGTACCTTATCAAACAATGTGGCAGCATCACATCGCATTGATCATTCTGTTTTGAAAAATGATTTTGTCGTTATAAAATGTTCTGTTTATTCGGATGGAAGCTTTTTCTTTGATTTATAGTTTGTAAAAAAAAAAAGTACAATCTACTTTTACCAGTTCAACTTTGTTTGGGACTATATTTTATGCACAACAAATGAAAGGTGCACCGTCTGTCAGAATGAACGAAATGATTCGTTCTTCTTTCTATCTAAATAATTTCCACTGAAATAAAAACTATGTATAAAAAGAATCTCAGATGGGTAATGATTTAATATTAAATTTATGAAACTCGTTGAATAATGTCCGCTTTTGCTCGCCAAGGCTCGCAAAAGCTGGACATTATTCAACTCGTTTCATAAATTCAATATTAAATCATTACTCATTTGAGATCCTCTATGTTGCAAAAATACATAAACAGACAAGGCTGCATTGTACTGCTACAGACATGTGCAACAAAAACCCATGTCATTCAATGTATACATCGTGGCAATTGTTTTAATTTTAATGTGTTGTCTTCTACATTACAAACACGTGCGTCTTTTTGGTGTAATTACATGTTTCTACGTGTGCATTCCCATATAATTCATATCCGATTGCAGGATCTTTCATCATGTATCACAATTAGAATTGTTGTTTCTGGGAAGTTAGGGCAATCACCCTTCTCTCGATAGCGGTAAGGAAAACCCGATTTTTATGACGTCTAACGATGGTTTGGTTAATTGGAAGCAAGCTGAAGGTCTTTTCATGTCTCCATTTTATCCTTGTAAGAATAACAAGTTGAAACGAATGTAATAATAATAATAATAATGAGGACTTTGTATAGCGCCTAATCTTTAGAAGCTCTAAGCGCTTTATTTAACAACACTTAAAAAACATATATAATGATATGATTGCAAAAATAAAAACAAACACCATGAAATTAGAAAAAAGAAAACATGCTGAAAATATTTAAGGTAAGGAAACATTATTAGGTCTTTAAGTCTGTTCTTGCAGTTGAAATATGTGAGTTTTAAGAGCGCTCTTGAATGAGGTCACCGTGTCTTTGTGTCTAAGTTCAGTGGGCAATTCGGTCCACGTTGCTGGGCCCTGGTATGCAAAAGAAGGTTGTCCATATGACTTCATTTTCATAGTGGGAATAATGAGAATACGAGTGTCAGAAGAGGAGCGTAAGTAACTTGCTGGTGTGTACACATGGGTGAGGTCGGATAAGTATGTTGGACTGGAGCCCGTCAGTGAAACGTAGCACGTAGAACAAATTTTGTGTTTAATTCTGGATCGAATGGATAGCCAGTGTAGAGTACAAAGCAGGGGGAGGCGTGCTCTGATCGTGGTACTCTAAGGATGATCCGAGTAGCTGCGTTTTGAACTTTTTGAAGTTTCTGGAGTAAATATTGAGACGAACCAGACAGAATTGAGTTATAATAGTCCAGTCTTGAAAGTACTAAGGAACACACGAGTGTTTTAGTGGCATCAGCTGAAAGATACTTGCGGATGGAGCTGATGCTGTACTGTAAATATGCTGATGTGCTGTAAACATGGAAATTAGCAGCAACAACGACATCAACACTACTACTACTGGTACTACTACTACTACTACTTCTGCTACTTCTATTAATATCTTAAAAAGATAGCATCAAAAATGTTTCAAAGAACTGATACATTCGAACACGTATTTATTGGAATCGGATTAAAAACAAATCAAGAAGAATAACGTAATGCAGGAGGTTTAGTGGTTTTAAGGTTATAGCAGACGACAAAATACGTCAGAATAATTAACAAGCAGTGGCATAGCTTGGGGAGGGAGGGGGGGGACAGTTGTCCCCGGGCGCCATGTGCCAGGGGCGCCAAAATGAGGAAAATACAACTATTCGTTATCTCAGATGCATTCGAAGGGGAGGGGGGGGGGGAACAAGTTTATGTTTTGTCCCCGGGCGCTAAGTAAGGGGGCGCCAAGTTTATGTTTTGTCCCGGGCGCTAAGTACCGTCGCTACGCCACTGTTAACAAGTACTTTCCATCCTTACTCAAACACGATGATATAGCCTTAGGCTAATCACATTTGAAATTTTTATGTAGGTGACAATTCCTATTATTATTAGAAGAGAAGTTTGTTCTAATCAAGGGGTGGGTGATGAGAAACTCTTTTTCATTATGTTTAAACAACATTGTAAAGATACGTGTCAATAAGAACTAAATGAAGAGTTACAATCAATGGAAAGATGACTATTCTTTAAAAAGATCAGAAACTATCTGAGTTGTCAACACTATATGGATTATTTGAATTCTTCACACAGTGTTAGCTTGCTACGCATGCTCAGAAATGAAACCATTCCCATAATGACAAATATAGGCAGATATAAAAATATCCCCTATGTTGAAACACTGTGCCTTTTTTCTGTATCTATGGAAGATGAGTTTCACTTTGCTGTTAAATGTATGATAACTAGAGAAAACTTTATGTGCATTCACACGCTCATTGTAACGCAAATCACATCAAGTTTTGTAACTTTGTCAATAATAATAATAATATTAATATTAATAATAATAATAACAATAATAATAATAATAATGATGATGATAATAATATTCTACATAAGTTCGCTATTTATCAAGCAAAATCTATAAAAGTTAGATAGTATGTTAATCCTGGAATTGTTATCTTTTGTGGTTGTACCATATTTTTAATACATGTGCTACGTAGCCCCCACTTTGTTCGGGGTGGATTGTAGTGGAAATTGGGTTATCGTTATCTAGAGGGTGATCGCCTTCGGTATTATTGCCCGGATCGAGTAAATATCAATATAAAGTGTGAAAATTATAGGTGGAATAGATAGAGATCTGAGCAGATATATAGAACAGAATGACACGAGCCCCGTAGATGAAAATAACAATTTAATCAATTACATAAACAACCGTGACAATGCATTACATTAGGAAGATACACTTCTTTTTGAAATAAATAATTCACCGAATTTCAAACACAAATATACTTATATAAATAGCCGATCTGTTTTAAATGATAGAATTAGTTCGTCATAGAATCGAGTGAACAATCGAAGTCATTGCCTTGTACAACTTCATAACCTGATTATTTCCGATTCAATCCAACTTCACTGTGATTGTTCTCCAACTTCACTGTGACTGTTCTTCTTGGTCCTTTCCACTTTTCCCTTCTCCAGACTCTCTATTGTCTCGCCTCTTTCGGCCCTCGAACTTTGTGTGGGTAGGTGGATATGTAAGTACGTGATACGTAGATACTTCGATAGGTAGGTACGTGGATACGTCCCGTGGAGTTATTTCACCTTCCAAAATAAACAAAGAAGCAACCTAAATCTTCTGTCAGATATCCTACTGGGAATAGATCATTACTCCCCTCTCGTTATGTCAGATATAGTTCTATCGGAATTCAAACAGATACCAAAGGCTATCTGGTCAAGCTAAACATGGCAGACCATAAACAAACCTAGTTTCATAAGATTAATGTACTTCCTAACGGCTATTTCAACCTGACTCACATTATCATCCCCCGAGACACCTAACAGTTCTGTTCTCGTCTCAATTACACAAATGAATGAATGAAATTCATTACATGGCTTAACTACGTTAATTCTAGCGAATACACACATTCAAGTCTTTAGCATATATGAAATCTCACTTCATGGTTTAACAACGTTAATTTCAGTCAATACGCACTCAAGTCTTTACCATACGTGAAATCATCTAAGGTCGGTGAATTCACACGGCATTCTCGTAACTCATATCAACTAAGGTAAGGCATGAAATTCTTAGATACATATTTTCCTATAACAATCAAGACGACACATTCAAACAATTCGTCAAACTTATATAAAGAATATCATTGTACGGATTCATATAGATGAACTCACACAGTTGTATTCATATCAAGAAAATTGATCTACGAATCTAAACAAATAAATTCATGCAAATATAAGCAAATAAATCAAACAAATCGTTATATTGATATCAACGAATTACATGAGACTGGCGCAAATACCTTGCTTTCAAGCTTCGCTCGCATCTACCGCCAAAATCGTGTCCGTCGTCTTTCCAGACATCCGGCCCCTTGGATAATTATTTTACGAGAGAATTTCTTCTAAATTCAACCTCGGAGTCTCCTACCTTTGTTTTCTCTTGCAGAAAAGCGTAGACTGACTACAATTTTGTGATGGGACATATTAAAGCGAAGGAATTTTCTTGTGGGAACCACGCCCCTTATTTAGCGTAACCAATCCGGATTGAATATATCTCCCGCCGTTTATCACTAGGCGCCAAAATTGTAGTCTGCCTGCCCTCGAGATTCCCAAATAACTGGTTCTGGAAAATTTCAAGTCTGACAATTCAGATACAAGATCGAAGTTAACCCTACCCTTTCAGTCTGTCTGACTGTTAAATAAACGAACGCTTCATTAAGAATCACTTCTCTCATGACACAGATATTACAAATCCGTGCATTATGGCGATTTAAGACGCCAAGGTCCCCATAAATCTAATTAATCGTTCACCTGCCCAAATTAATGTGCTTTTCATAGATCGACAGAAATTTGCACCCTTACAACATGCATGTAATTTGGAGCGATGACCTAAGTTACAAATAGGTTTTTTATTATTATTATTATTATTATTATTATTATTATTATTATTATTATTATTAAATTAATACAGGAAGAGAATAAACACTTTTCAGAAACTAAAGCACAAAATGCATATTATCTTATTATTGGCTGGATAATTGTTCTTATTAGAATACATTTATCTAGTTCATTCACAGGGTTATTTTACATTTTTACAAACAGAGAGTGTGCTCTAGAGAGGAAACGACAGAAGAAAGTCGGTTGCAAGTTCTCAAGCAAGTCGATACGTCTAGTTATACACACTAAGGTAAATCCATGCGCACAAATACTTAGTATATTTTAGTAAACAAATGGTAGCTAGTGAGACAAACGTAATAATTAACATTATTTACCACGCAGCATTAAATTCAACTCTTACAGTTAGTGCTTTATGATCTTAAAGAACTAATTTAAAATGTCAATAGATTTACCATTAAACAGCAGTTTTGAAGCGATCATAAATTTGATTATCCATATTTCGGTAAATCAGTTAATACCTGATCGTATGTTATGTTACTTATGATTTATGAAACACAACACGAATTGCTACTGTGGTTGCAAGATATAAAAAGGTGTTTGAGCAGACAAAGATATCTGCATGGGCTTATTTTCCGTTTCACAAAACATCAGGCAAATAGTTACTCCCTTGGATGTCAATATGCTGCATCATGTTTTACCAAATACAAATTCTATACAGTTTAGGTTACATACGTAAAAATTAATTTAATTTTCAAATAAACAAATCATATTTATATACAATTTATTTAAACGTGGACACTGAATTACAAACTGGTATTCTATTCTGACATTCAAATCTTATTGAACTAATCAAATGCTAAGGCGTACGAGATACCTCTGCACAGAGCCATTGCACTACGAATTCCACACATTGTTTACGCGACCCCATTCATATTCGCGTGATATTCTTGACATACTTAGTTGTTGATTTGACTTTATAGGTTGGCCTTCTCATTGATGAAATTCTTACGACCAAGTGTAAGTGTACTTTACTATAGTACTAACCAATGAATTATAGAATTTAAAATATAACACTCAAAGTCTCAAATGACGTAAATAAATACTATATTATAAATTCATAAGATGATACATAGATCGTAACATATTACTAGTCTGACACTACAAACTGTAATATATCAATAACCTCTTTCATGCCAGAAAGCACATCTTTTCTACTCTGGTTTTAAACAGTTGCCATATGCCCAAAAATGTTGATCATAGAAAAAGATGATCATGCAAAATTTAATCACGAACATGCAGAGTTATTTCACTGACATGAGTGCAAGAGATGTCATCATTAATATATTAGTATCCGCCACGTAGGCGAGCAACACGAGTGCATCCTTCTCCAAGTCGAAAATGAAAGACTCATGTAAAAGTGTTAAAATACAGGGTAATTAATTTGAAAAATCGAAAAAGAACTCTCTCTCTCTCTCTCTCTCTCTCTCTCTCTCTCTCTCTCTCTCTCTCTCTCTCCCCCAATACATATATATTACTAGGCCAAAGAAACGTTGTGGCCAATGTCTAGTTGAATGAATATTATGATAAATACCGGACTTCAGTGTGTTTTCCAATGCGAACCCAATCTCTAACTTTTCGTTGGCAGGTGACGTTCCACATAATTGTTCAAACACCATTACTTCGTTTTCAGGAGTCCCTTCTTCGGGTGTATATCCAATGTTTCGATGGCACGAATGATTGTAAGATTTGGCAAGACGTGTACTTGAGAGTGTGTTGATGTGTGAAATATTTACATGAATGTTCTTGCAAAAATCTTTGAAAACGTTTCACGAGACTGGCTTTCGTTTCTGGAGTTTTACTGCTGAAAATGAATGTGTGTTTTGTTCTATTCTTTTTTAAATTTGGTGCCTTTGTTTGCCATGAGAGAGGGTGACGACCGTTTTATTTGAAAACCAGTTTCAAAGCTTTCACTAACTCTGAACTTGTTTTAGAAGTCAAAGGAACTACCCAGGCTGATCTTTAAAACAAATATTTATATCCACGATTGTTCGCTGCAAAATGAGAAACGTGAGTTAAATCTGTTTACCACTGATGCTCGATGACAGCGACTTCGGGTTGACTTCTGGTTTAACGTCTAGAAACGTTTCGTTGAATGGATTTATGTAACGTGTACGTCGATTATTTTTGTAACTAATATCGCACATCTGACAAACCTACACTTTTCAGTTTGGTCTTAGCAGAACCATACACTGTTTGGACTCCTTGGTAACCGGAAGCATAGTAAATGCTGACTACAAGTATGTCCATCATGAAGCGGTTGTTGTTGCTGCTGTTGAAGCAGTTTAGAAATTTGTTTCAGTTTTACATCAAATTATGGAATACTGGTTTTAAATCAAGTTTTGCAGGCATTTTGAATAGCGAAAACGTGGAAAATGCAGGAGATACCTTCACCGCGCGGCGTGGTTTTTCTTAAGGATGTACGCTACCTAGCAGCAGAACCATTCATTCTGGCAAGAGAGTTTTCTTTCGTTTTTCTTCCTGGTGCTTTTCTTTTTCTTGTGAGAACTTCCTACACCACCACACTTCTTTCTAGCCTTGTGCCGTATTTTTAGGGATTTGACTTTCCTCTTTGTTGTAGCATCGGCCTTAGGATCCCAGTTGAAAGGGAACGAATAATGACACCTCCTAAAAAGCCACTTGCACCAGTTTTCAAAATGATATTTTGTTGTTGTTGTTTTGTTTACTTTGGGGTGTGTGTGTTTAGATTCATGGATATGTTAGTTGTGACAACGCGGCTTTGTTTTTCAAAAAAGTGTTTGGCTTGATGTGGTATATGAACGATGCTTTGAAGTGATTAACGTGCTGTCAATGTAAACCGTTTTAATATTTCTTTGAGACTCGCTTCTAACAAATCTATACGCTATTGGTAGCATACAGTACACTAATCAATTTAGCATGAGGATGAGACTGAACGAATGTCATGTCGAATACTGTTTAGTAGAAAAGAAGTTGTTGTGGACGATGAACCAAGTATGGTTTGTGTTCGATCAAGCATTTTGTCTGGACCATTCAGATCAACAATCAACATGTCAGAGGGATGGCGAAGATAAAATGCCTCCCAGATTTGACGATCTAACATTTCGTTAATCACTCTAAGAACAGAGTTGGAAGATGCAGCTATGACATTGGAGTTGAGAATTCTGAGATTACCATAAATAGAAACAAGAAATTTTACATATTCTATGCACGTTTAATGTAATACAAAAATGTAATCTGAAGAACATATTTACATTTCAATAATTAAAACACGAAAACACATAAGGCATAATTAAAGTCACCAGAGTAGCATGCAGAAAAAGTAAACGTACAATATTCCTAATGTATCCAATGAAACCTATCTACACGCTCAGGTGTTCTTCCAGTCTCTCTTGTATTCGTTGTCTCAATTTCTCCGGGAATGTCATTTCGTCATTATTCGTTTCCATTTGTATAATGGTACTACTACACTCGTGAAACAGGTTCTTTTACCATTGTTTATAAAATTGGCTCTAATTCCGAGTTTGCTTCTAATTTTGTCGCTCATTGGTTCTTAGTTAACTACTTTTCTTGGATTAGTGAAACACGATGTCTTTGACATAGTCAGACGTTTCTTGTATATAAGCATCGAAGCCAAGACTCTTCTGTCACATGCATCTTTCTTGTCGTGTACTTGTTGGACTAACTGACCAGCTATCCGCGCTTCCTGGTAAGTCTGAAGCGTGGATAAAGCATGTATTCTTCACACGGAGGTTCAGAACATGTCTTCATCGGTATTCTCAACAATTAAATACAATTTGTCTTTCGTGCACATATAACGTTTTGATGGTCATGAATTTACTGCATGTACTGTTCATATGTTGTCCACAATGAATCTGGTGGTATGCGAAATCCGAGAAAATAGTCACACACACACACACACACACACACACACACACACCACTCATCGTCCAAACTTCAATCGTAGGTGGAAACAGTTCCGATAAAAGTCTTTGATCATCATCTAAGTAATGAACAATGTTAGCTACACTCAGGACAAAAGTCACGGCATTGTAATCTTTATATCAATGTAGAGTTTTGTATCTGTAATTGTCTTTCCCAAAACCAGTCTTCTTATACTGTGGAAATAGCATAGCTTAAAAATCGGGGAATGATTCTGAGTCTGAGTTTACTTGAATTTTAACTCACTGTGTTCCCCTAGTTCCAATTGTAAATATTCGGAATGTGCTCTAGACTTCTAAACTAGTCACTTACAGCCATATCTTTCTATCCGAGGAAATGGTCATATTTTTTTACCAAGGTATCTGCTATTAAAGAGCAGAAACAGAACGTTTTATTCACTAATACGGACACCACTTCTTAAAGGAGTCTAGCCTTGACGAGATACTTCTTGTAAAGGTTTTTGTAAATCTTCATCCTTTGGAAGAATTCTTTGCAGCATACCAACCTTGAAGACAGAAGTAGTGGCATCAAAATTCTTCTGAGGCCTGGGAAGCTGATTAATGTCTGACCATTTGAACACTTTCAAAGTAATTAATCCTCCTATTGCATTCAGTTACCAATGATTTAAAAGTGTGCAAAGTACAGCCTCGCACTGAGTTCATTATCGAACTTTTGACTTTGTAAACTAGGCCCAACCGGACTCGATTGCTCTGTTGAATTATTCATCATTTTCCTAGGTCGGTGTTTGCATTCACAATGAAGTGTTGGTCATAATGGAGTTCAGCTTGTGTGTGGTCTTGAAGTCGCACTCGTTTCAGATGCACACTTGATAGACTCTCTCTAAAGGTCTTCTGACAATTTGGTGGTTTAATAAACGTACAATTTTGTATAGATCCAATGTTTTCACGCGAAAGTCTTAATCTTACGCGGACTGGAAAGCATTTATTCAAGACATCAAAGTTGATTACTTGCCTAGATCGATAGTTCAGTATCAGCCCTTTGACTTTGGACCTGCCATGAATTTCTCTGTATTAGAATCCTTAAGCGTCTGGGGCAAACGTTAGCAAACCTTCAATAGTGTCTTCTGGGTGTTCGTCTTTTCGAGTCCCTAAAGGGTCCCTTTCGATGTCTGGGTGATGGCTATGAGTGCGATGGATGTACATTACAACTGCCGATATCAAAGTAAAGGACTCGATCTCCTAAAAGTGCCATTGCATCAGACAATTTTAAACGGACATTGGATGTCATTTATGGAATGATGATATTTCCAAACTCATCGATGGGTAGAGGTGCAATATCTCTCTCTCTCTCTCTCTCTCTCTCTCTCTCTCTCTCTCTCTCTCTCTCTCTCTCTCTCTCTCTCTCTCCTTCTTCTTCGTAATTTACCAAGATGAAATCTTCTCCGACAATCTCCAGTTGCTTCATGCGTTTTCCTTTGTCGTCCCCCATTTGAAAGCAGCGACTTGGAATCGGCCACTTATTCCGTGTTGGGTAATATATGATGTTGCGACAATATTCCCCCAAAAAACAATATATCTTTGGCAAAGGATCGTCATCCTTCGTTTGTTTTCCTTTGTTCCAAATTGATGCATTCTAAGGATCGGTACCGTTCCTTGAATGTCTCTTTTGCCTTCTAGCGTCTAACACGAGTCTAAAATGAAGATGAATAGCAGTTAGCTTTATGTTGTCGTAGCCGAAATCAATTACTTTATTGGAGTCGTCGTCCTTTGGGGTTTTTTTTCTGTGGTAGGAAAGTGCCAAGTTTTGTATACCTCTAACAGTTGATATCTGCGTTCCATAGCACGAAACAATTCGTCACTCACCGTCGTTCCTGTCGAAGTGCGTTTTTTATCCTTGTAGCAACAAGGTTGATCTTGATTTAATGTTTCAGCACACGTAGACCTTGAAGACACATCCCATATTCTTTGTAATGATGTAGTAAGACAGAATCGTACAAGTTGAGGTCGAAGTAAGACTTTGCATTTTATCAAACTTTCGTATTGACGAATGTGTTCCACGTCGATGTGTTCTGTCTATATTTCAGGATGATAGGTAGGGAATAGAGCATATTTAAACACTCAAGGAACACACATCGATGTATTTGATTTCATATCTTCGAGATTCGTCCATGTCGTACAGCAAGCGTGTTACATTGGTTGAAGTTTCCTTTAAAGGATCAATACCTCCATGATCCAGAATAAGGAGATGAAGGTAGTACTACCATCGCGGGCAATCTCTTTTGCGGAGACGATAGAAAATCGACCAAAGCTACAATGAAGTCATCCTCTTTCAGAAGAAGAATCGTGACTACAGCTACATTAACAGTAGTAGTCACGATACTGTTATGTATATTTAATTTAATTGTTTGTCTGTTAGTTTTAAATTTTTGTATTTCATTACATGTTATCGTAATGTAACATTGTATGCTGGACTTGACCTTATCCAAAATTTAGTTCATTTCTGCTTGACGTGATTGACATTGTATTTTATATTTTTAAATTTCATTTATGTAAACAACTAATAATAGCTTGATTATTCTCTATGTGTATGAGCTTATTATCAGGATTATTATTCAGGTAAACAAGAAGGAGTAAATACGTTGATCAGGGTCAGCGTTTTGGAGATTCCTAAGTGAATTTTATAGGCTATTGTGTTGTAAATAAACAAGGCTCATTAGATCATTCTAGAAGGTTATTTTCCATTAGGTAATGGGTTTTTTTAGAAAATGCTAATTGTGACCTGAGGTCAAGCAGAGAACTATATTATCTTGTGACTGTGAGGATTTTACCAATCATGCTTTAATATCTAGCACTCTAAGTTGTATTATGTTGTGACCACTTTGGGCTGAATTTTATTTTCTTCAAATTATTGAATTCAAGTGATTTTTTTCTCTGGAAATACAAAAGTACTCTGATAAAATTCTTGGATAAAGACATTCACTGGAATTTATACTGAATTCAGACCTGGAATAATATTTCTGTGATTCAACAGCACTTCGCAGGCAATAACAGACACGTCATCGCCTTTAATTTTAAATCTCCTCGGAACTTGAACTGAGTTTTATTCAGGACTTTTTATTGCTAGGACTTGTGTCTTTAATTCTTGGATTATTTTTGGATTTAATTCGCAATACCGTAAGTTCTTTTTTCTCATTTTCACTTTGTATTCTAGGGAAATAAATTATTTGTTAAATTTTAAAAAGCTTGTTGTCTTCACTCTTTTCTGTTGCTTATTTTAAGAGCATAGACTCGTAACAGATACTATCACTCCGAATATACGATGTATCCGCAGCAGAAGCACGTCAATACCTTGTCTTCATGTTATCGGCCATAGGTATGGTACTCAAACCGCAATGGCAAACTTACGATCGCTGGTGCACCTATGTACTGAAAGTGACATCACGCGTCCGCTCTCGTGTGACTGGAAGAGAAACCCCGGGCTCTCACTACATTTTGTAATACGCGTTTTGATTGGTGGAACACTGCAATCGTTTCGATATGGTCTTATGTTATATATAAAAGCGTATTCTCCTCAAGAAAATACTAGCAATATATGGTAAAACTACGGCCATCGACCATCATTTCCATCATGCTGTTTAACCCTGACTACCTATTCTCACCCATGCGACAGATTAATCTACCTGATTTGCTAACCTTACTTTTCCTATTACAGTCTGGTTGTCTCAGTCAGCTATCGCATTCTTGATGTCCACGCGCTAGGAACAACTTGTAAAAAATGAAACTCTTGTTATTTGTTGCAGTACCTGACGGAACTTATAAAATAAAACAACAACAATATATATATATATATATATATATATATATATATATAGCTCAGCAACAGCATATGTATGTATGTATGTATGTATGTATATATATGTAACCAACAATAACTGTATATATATATATATATATATAACAAAAAGAACTACTTTCATAACACACCATGCAAAGTAGTTTCACACACACACACACACACACACACACACACACACACACACACACACACACACAAAGGGAGATATTTGGTTGAGCTCCATACACACAGTCAATACACATCATTGCCTATAAAAATCCAAACTCTCTCAAGAGCTACCGCAAAGCCGGCAACAACCAGAAATGTGTTATCTCAGACTTGCGTTCTTAAAATTTTGTCAAACACCCCTAATCCGCCCAGATGAATCAAACATTGTAATGCAAACTCAGATGCACTTAACAATATGTTTAGTTCCTTCATCAGTCCACGCTCTATTCAACAATCAGATTTCCATGTAGAATATCATTGCGCAAGTAATAGCAACACTTGCTATATTTCCAGGACATAATATATAAATTCTAAGGAAATCATGAATCAGAAATCTCCCGACAGCCACTAATCACCTCGTTTGAAGTTGTTCCCAGTAATGCGCTGCATCCAATCATTGCACACCCATAGAACTTTCCAAATTAGAACTAATGAAAGTTTAAAGTTATCTCTATAAAAAATATTACTTACTTATGGTTATTTTCATACGACATCCATCGAGTAAATGTGATAATACAATAATAATATCAAATGTTTAATATTATATTTTCTCATGCGTAGAACTTGCGTCCCTAAGGCAGGTCACTGCCCTCAATAATATATTCGTATTAATGCACAGAATTTACAAAACAATAGCACGTTGCTCATACGCTCATGGTACAATACTTCCAACACGTAACAATTATAACTTTTTTCTTGATTTGTTTTTTTTTCTAAGAGCGGCATAAATAGCTAGATTCTACTTAGATAATTATTCAATTTTCATAAAAGAGTCCCAGATCTGGTGACCTTTATATAAAATGAGAGGCAATAATAATAGTACCTGATTAATACTGTATGAGTTGAATCTGCTAGCTATATTATAAAAATGTAGGGTTATTTTAATTTAATTGGGAGAAAAAAATTGGGTGATATAAATAATCTATGTCGGTGATTGTACCAAGACAAGGAAATCAGAGTATTGGTGTATGGACCTGCCGTGAGACGATGCTTCAGGATAAGAAGAGTGAAGCGGTGCGGTATGTTTTAACCCTCTTCTTTGGTTAGCAACCCCAACGACCCTTTTAGGACCACCATGATCTATAGAAAGTGAGCAATTAATGCAAACAAATTTGCCTATGTATGTGTTTTTATATGTCTATGTCGGTGAAAAGTAAAACTTAAATCCCCTTTACCCCTTCTCTCTTCCGTGTAATAATGTTTTATGTAAGGGTATTATGGTTTGTCTATACACAAACCATACCTTTGTGTGTGATAGCATATTTGTATGCTTGTGTGAAAGTGTGTGCATAAACACTGTACCCTTTTCATTGGAGTATAGGCGTGCGTGTTTGAATAATTCGGGTGTGTGTGTGTGGATAGTAATCAAAAAATGGTTGCTGGACACTGGATATTATATATGGTGTATTGATTGTACATGAATAGTTTAACATTCCTATTTCCTTTTTTCCCCATAAATGTTCGACCATTTTTCCCTTAACAATTTTAACATTACATTTTCCCTTATCCTTATAAATACTTTTGTTCCCCAAAACTATCTTGTCCTTATAAACACTTTTGTCCCCATAATACCATTCCCATATTAAACCTGGAGCAATTTTAACATAGGATTTACCCTTCTCCCCCAAGAGACCCACCCATGTAACCCTATGGCGTATGTCCCGCATGCCGCCATTGAGGCCTGTATAACTATTATCGTCACTGCATATATCACATATATTATTGTTATGATTTTCCATAATATTTCTAAAACAATATAACAAATACTACAAAATATTGGTCTATTTCGCCTTTAGATGGATTTAGTACAGTTTTGAAATACTCCCACAACTCCAGATTTGATAGCTTTTTAGTCATTGTCAACTGATATCGAATTTACAAGATCCTCATTACATGAATTCTCTCATTTGTTATACAGAGCCTTTTGATCCAACATTTATTTTTGTTTTTTCAGACTTCTCAATATTTTTTCTGAGTTCCAGAAACGTTCGATAAAAATCATTGATTCCTGGTTTCGTATACTGGTTGGAAAGAGTACATTTCCTCTTTTTCGAATCTATGCATTCCGAATCCCACCGAGACACTTCAGGAATATTTGATTTTCTACAATCAATTTTAAAAGCTTCTGCTGCATCATATAACATTTTAAAAGCTTGTCAGGAGCCTGTTCTGTTTCCTGCGTGACAGTTTAAAAAAAAAATCATAAAATACGACTCTGTGAGCAGCAAATCTAAATTAGTCACATATAAATCTCTTGCATTCTCATCCCACTTAAAGTTATAATAGGGCGTTTTTCCTAAATTTATATCGTCCAGTGCAGTATTATTGTCATATAATATTTGGATTAAAATTTCGATCGGTAAATGATCCGATTCTGTTCTCGTTTGAACAGTGAGTCGCCCACCACGAGTGAATAAATCTGACGATGATATTGTGTGATATACCAGCCTCCTTCCTCCCGTTTGCAAGACGTGTATAATCTCCCTGTCCATCACCATCCACTCTAACGTTTAGAAAATGAATACCAGGTGTGCATTATTCATTCACCTCCATATCTCAAGATTTTCTAGGCTGGTCATAGTTGTTGATTTTATGATGTAACAAATCGAGTGATATAACGTGTTTCTTTTAGGTAAAAAGTTGGTAGGGGCTCACATCTCAGTGAGCTAGCTTCTTCAAAAAATAAAAGTAGTGGGTGGTCACAACTTGGTATACCAGCTTTTAAAAAAATATTGAAAGCAATAATCATTACTCTGCACGATTGTTTTGGAAAACAATTTAAACTGGCGTTTGGGTTATGTATTGGTTAGATAGGATTTTGGAAATTTTATAAAACCACTTTAACCTGGTTGACTCAGATAGGATAAACGTGTTATATTTACTCACTCATATAAGGAGATATGATATGTGATCGAAAGAGAATAATCTATAACAACAATATTGGTGATGATGACGAGAAGACGAAGAAGAAGAAAGAGATAGAGGAGAAAAATGAAATAAAAAACGACAAAGGCATCTTAAACTATTGCTTTTATTGATTCTATTATTACTACTACTACTACTATTATAATACTACAACAACAGCTACTACTGCTATTACTAATAATACTGTTAATGCTACTACTACTACTACTACTACTACTACTACTACTACTACTACTACTATCATACTACAACAACAAAGCCTACTAATACTGCTATTGCTACTTCGCTAGGCGCTCAGCATTAATAGGTTAGTGTTAGGACTAGTCGATCTGGTGTCAGGATAATGTGACTGGGTGGAACATAATGCCACATGTCCCAGTGCTAAACATCGCTATAAGTTGTCACTCTGTAGCGATATGACTGAAAAATTGTTAAAGCTACGTTAAAAATCTAAATCACACACACACACACACACACACACACACACACACACACTACTACTACATTTCTACTACTGCCGCCATCACTCTTTCTATTATTATTATTATGATCATTGATGTTGTCTGTCATTGAGACGTATAATGTAAACACAAATTTTCATTTTTATTAGCAATTCTAAATCAGGTGGTAAAATTTTAACTTTGGTGCTAAAATTCTAGATATGGTGATGCAATTCTAAATATGGTGATACAAGTCTATGCGTAATTCTAGATTAGTGATACAAGTATAGTTATCGTCGTGCAATTCTATATACAATTCTAGATCTGATGATATGATTCTTGATTTGGTGATACAATTCTTGATTTGGTGATACAATTATAGATCTGGTGATACAATTCAAGGTTCAATTCTAGATTTGGGGTGGTAGTTTTAAGTATAATTCTAGATCTGGTGATAATATTTTGCTCTTGTGATACAATTCAAGATTTGGTGATACAATTCTAGATTTGGTGATACTATTATAGATCTGGCGATGATACAATTCCATGCGGTTTTTTGGAACTCATTAAATACTATAACAAAACGGTGAGAAACTCTTGAATGAATCATGAAATATCACTAGTAAAAATACAAGGCTTTTTATAGTTGAAACAAAGGATATTCAGATAAAATTTGATTCGACCTTTTAAAGAGTAACGGGTGTATTTTCTCTATGCATGTAGATCTAATATTCAATATACAAAATAAGGTAATATTCTGCCCATTTCTCTCTAAATTCATAAGCATGCTTGATTATTGAAGCAAATGTTACTTTAAAATTGTATTTTAATATATACCCTGTTCATGCACACAAATTAGATGGCCATAATAATCACCAATTGTTGTTTATTTTTGTGTCCCAGAAAGAAACGCATACTGTGTTAAACCCCAGGTTGTATACGGGATTTCATATCGAAAATACAGTCAAGTTTGAATTCGTCTTTTGTACTGCAGTGCAGTGTACATATTCGACTTAGAAGCTGAGTCAATAATTACGAATTTTGTTAATTGTCCCAAGCTCTTGAGTGACTGAACGAATTAAACCATCACTAGCTCTGGGTCAAATATAAACAAGTTCGATAAATCTGAATGAGGTTAGGCCTATTCTTCAGCTTGAAGTGTACCTTTATGTCCTCATCGTGTGAACTCATATTTTTGTGTACTTGATTCTGGCATTTTCTATCTCCACTGAAGAAATTAAAGGAAATTATAGCCATCATCATATATATTTTCAGCCTTTAAATTTCAGATGTTTTGCTCTTCATCCCCTGACCTTTTTTTCTGATGAATCTTTTAGTAGTAGGGTTTATTCTTTCAAAATATCACCTTCTTAATATATCCTGTCCATCCATCCATCTCACAGCTACGTAAAAATGGACTTACTGTCCCCACCAAACTTAGCCACTGTAATGAAATTATAACTGTGTCATTTCTTGGACAAACTTTTAAAGAAATTAAACTACACAAGTTTGTATGCTATGCGACATGATTATTATATGCTACAATTTGCTTACACATAATCAGATTTATTTTTTCACTACCTCTGGAGATGGTGCGATTGTACATATATCAACAAATCCTTTCACATGAACGAAATTTAAATATGTATTCAGATATTCATTGATATGTACCTTTATACACGCATGCAAACCGTGAGTGTCAACCGGGGGAGGGGGGGGGGCATATGACTGGAACTTCCAAAAGTTAAAAGAGGTTGGAAAGATAAACATCTAAGGTAGAGGTGCGAGGTATTACCAGTATACTGGTTTACCGCGGTATTTTCTTTGGTGGTACGTGACGCGGTACTTCTTCACTGCACTGATTTCCGTCGCTATGGAATGTTCGAAAATTTTCGTGCAATGTTGTTACGAATTAAATGACATGAACAGCATGTTTTCGTTTTACATAACAAAATATTTCGTTTTACCTGGCAAAAATAATTCAAACAATTATTTTTTCTTTCACAAAACAGTTGTATCTGTCACAAGTTATTTTTGAATATTACATATTCAAGATGGCCGCTATCGCTTAACCGGCTTGAGGCAGCTGTCCGGATTTTTGTGCCGTTTTCATGATCTATGTGCTTGTTGTCTGTCTTCGTCTGCGTTATTGTGTTCATCATGCACTGGCTGTTCTTTTCGAATGTGTTTCTTCATCTTCTTGTATTGGAAACGAGAAAAATTAGACTTTTTCTCAGCTGTCTTGCACCACTGTTGCGGCTTCCTTTGTTATCGAACAAGCCGCCATCACGTGATACTCGCCAGTCCACCCGTTTATGCTATGATGGACCCTCATTAATTGCGTTAAATGACCACTCCTTGGCTCTCCACACTACATTGTGCACTAGACTAAACGATCTGGGACTACATTCATCATTCCATAACTGTAAACGGAAGCGAAAAAAGAAGCGTTGTTTCAAAGCTGGCCGGCGTAGAACAGGAAGAAGAATTCCAGTTATATCCCTTTCGCCCTTTCCGGCGGAGAAATTTAAAAATTCGGCCGTTAATTTAGACAACGTAATCCAAATTCCAATTAAATCGTCAACCTTTGTGTCAGCTATCGAAGAGATACCACTGCGCATCGCATTATTCAATGCCTAATCAGTAGGACCATCGGAAAAGCGCACAGAAATAGATAATTTTATCAACGATCAGAATATCGACGTCTTTTTCCTGACAGAAACATGGCTAAAAACATCAGGCGATGAACCCAAGTGGGCGGATCTAACACCCACCGGTAACTCCATCAAGTCGTTCCCCCGCCACTCTCGCGGAGGTGGAATTGCTGTCATCGCAAAGACCTCCATGATCAACCGTCTTAACTACACTACAACTTTCAATTTCGACCACACATCGTTTGAACTAGTCCAAACTACACTCACACTGGAACAAAGGTCAGTCCATTTTTTCTGCCTCTACCGCCCTCCTCCTAGTAGAAAAAACAAGCTGACAGAATCTCTCTTTTTGGAGCAGTTTCCGAATCTCCTGGAGTATGGAAATTCGATAGGTGGCAACCTGATTATTCTTGGAGATTTCAACTTTCACTTTGACTGTCCTGGAAACCCATGCACATCGAAACTCCTAGATTCCATTCACGTTTTCAACCTCAAACAGTCAGTTAGCCAACCCACCCATAAACATGGTCACATATTAGACTGGATTCTTTACAGACCTGATGATAATATTCTTCAGTCCTCCCTGGTGTCCCACGAACTTTCATCAGATCACCTCTGCATTATATGCCATCTTGACGTATCAGTCCCTAACCCTCCACCTTTATTCGCTACTAAGAGAAACCTCCGTATGATAAACAGAACCAAACTAATGCATGACATCCAAGCAAACCTAACAACTAGCTTACCTACTACAGCAGAACAACTTGATAACTGCCTGCGTTCATTGCTCGACAAACATGCCCCAGCAACCAAGTGCAGAGTAGCAATTCAGAAGTGTTCTCCGTGGTATAGCAGTGTTAGGGACCAGCTTCGCACTGCTAAAAGAGACCGCCGTAAAGCTGAGAGGCTTTGGCTTTCCACCAGACTCACTATTCATAAGCAGATCTATGATGCCGCTAAGAAGAATGTCACAAACATAGTCCATGCAGCGAAATCAGCCCACTACAGTACTAAAATCATGGAAAGTTCCAGCTGCAAAGAGCTATTTGAGATTACTAACAAGCTGATGTCAAGGAACAAATGTACACCACTTCCAGCTACCTTCTCTCTAGTCGACCTTCCAGACCTGTTTGCAAATTTCTTCCGTGACAAAGTACAAACCATCAGAGATAAACTTGACAATACAATTTCAGTTGACTCGTCGTCACCAAACAGTTGCGATACAGAATTTCAGCGGCAACCGTTAGCAGCATTTGAACCTGTCTCTATGGATTTAGTACGTACAATCGTGATGAAGAGTGCACCAAAGTCATGTGAACTGGATCCGATTCCGACGTCACTGCTGCTAGAGTGCTTGATCCAATATTGCCTTCACTAACTGATGTTATTAATACCTCTCTCTCATCTGGGGAATTCCCATCATTTTACAAAACTGCCATTGTAAAGCCTCTGCTGAAGAAACCAACACTTGACCATAATGATTTAAAGAACTACTGCCCAGTTTCTAATCTCCCATTCATGTCAAAAATCTTAGAAAAGTTGTTCTATCCCAGCTTGTATCTCATCTGAATTCAAACAGTCTTTTTAGCAATGTACAGTCTGCATATCGCCCTTGCCACAGTACTGAAACTACTCTTCTGAAAGTAGTCAATGACCTTCTCTCTGCTTTGGATAGCGGAAAGATTATAGTCCTCACTCTCCTTGACTTGTCTGCAGCATTTGACACTATAGACCATGATATATTACTTCACCGTCTCCAGCATGTATTTGGCATTCATGATACAGCCTTACTATGGTTCAAGTCCTACTTGGTCAACAGGACACAAATTGTGTCCGCAAATGGAAAACACTCCAGCCCAGTTGATCTATGCTGTGGTGTTCCACAGGGGTCTGTTCTTGGACCTGTTCTCTTCATTCTATACACTCAGCCACTCTCAAGTGTCATAGATCATCATCCAGTGTCTCACCAATTGTATGCTGATGACACCCAAATATACAAATCTAACCATCCAGCTGAAGTTGAAGCTACCATCCAAGGCATAGAGAGGTGCATTTCCGATGTGAAATCATGGATGACATATAGCAAGCTGCAGATGAATGATGATAAAACTGACGCCATCCTGATTACAACACAAAGACTTTCTCAGTCACATCCTTTACCTCAGACAATAAATATCAGCTACACCAACATTAAATTCACACAGTCAGTACGAAACCTCGGTGTCACTCTTGACAGTACTCTCTCATTGCATCAACATGTCATGAACATATGCAAGGCTGCATATCTTGAGCTGAGACAAATCAGCTCCATTCGCAAATATCTTTCAGTTGATGCCACTGAAACGCTTGTGTGTTCCTTAGTGCTTTCAAGACTGGACTATTGTAACTCACTTCTGTCTGGTTCGTCTCAATATCTACTTCAAAACTTCAAAAAGTTCAAAATACAGCTGCTTGGATCATCCTTAGAGTACCACGATCAGAGCACGCCTCTCCCCTGCTCTGTACCCGACACTGGCTATCCATACGATCCAGAATTAAACACAAAATTTGTTCTCTGTGCTACGTTTCACTTATTGGCTCCAGTCCAACATACCGATCTGACCTCACCCATGTGTACACACCTGCAAGATGCTTACGCTCCTCTTCTGACACTCGTATTCTCATTATTTCCACTATGAAGATGAAATTATATGGACTACGCTCTTTTGCATACAAGGGCCCAGCAACGTGGAACGAATTGCCCACTGAACTTAGACACAAAGACACAGAGATCTCATTCAAGAGCGCTCTTAAAACTTACCTATTTCAACTGCAAGAACAGACTTAAAGACCTAATAATGTATCCTTGCCTTAAATATTTACAGGATATTTTCTGTTTCTACTTTCGTGGTGTTTGTTTCTATTTTTGTAATCATATCATTATATATGTTTTTTTATTTTTTTAAGTGTTGTCAAATGTTGTAAAGCTTAGATCTTCTAAAGATTAGGCGCTATACAAAGTCCTCATTATTATTATTATTATTATTATTATTATTATTATTATTATTATTATTATTATTATTATTATTATTATATAGGGGTGCATGGCGTTTCAAATGTAGTCATTTGACTTTTTTGCAGTCAAGATGAAACGATCGCATCATTTCGTAAAGAAAGGAGAAGAAAGTAAGAGGCAGAAACGTGAGTTATCACCTTGCACAGTTGCTGAAGTCTTGGCTCAAATTCATGCCAGCGAGTTTGAAGATGAGATGAGTGAATCAGAATCTAGACCCAGAGAGTCTACACTCAGTCAAAGTCCATTACCACCAGTAAACCCTCAAAAGTACTACCACATTCGAGAGACGGAGAAACGTTCCTCCAGAAAATTTAGAACTACGGCCTACACGTACGCGGTGAAGTTCAAAGATTTCAAGTCCAACGTGCCGTTGGAGAAAGCAGAAGGGTTCATCACCGATGTGTGGGATTCTTTGTTAACCACACTGAAACGGCAATGTCAAGCCAAAGAAGATGATCGCTTGAGACTTTCCATTCATCACGACAGTTTGAAGTCCCCCGTTTGAATCGAGTTTAGCAGTCCAGCAGAATTGACACCTTCCAAAGTCATGGACAAGATTCAACACGTGCAACAATCCAATGACAAGTTTCACATCACCGACGGAAAAGCGACACTGTTCATGACCCACGTGTCTCTTCCCAAGGGACAGGACAACATGGCAAAAAGGTGTTGTTGGTAGACAATCTTCGCAGCATCAAGCGCAGCCTCATTCAAATTAACAAACCTCAAGACCAGATGTGTTAGCCCGTGCCATCGTGGTGGGATGAACGTAAGCCGACAAGAACGACACGGCAGAATGGAAAAGAGTCTGGAAAACTATTCAACGATCGGACCGAGCCAAACAACAAAGAGAAGCAGAACTCCTGTTGCAGCAAGCAGGGCTATCTAAAGACACACCCTGCGGCATTCCTGAAATGCAAACGTTGCAAGACGTCTTGGCTCCACGCTACACCTTGAAAGTGTATCCTCAAGAAGTGCGCGGACCTCTGTTGTTTCGAGGCAAAGATTTCAAAGACGGAAAATACATTCACGTCTATCATTACGATGAACATTTCGATGCCATTACCAGTATTGCTGGATTCATGTCATACAGTTATTACTGTGAGGAATGTGACTATGGCTATAACAATCGAGAGCAACACAAGCATTGCGGATCGAAATGTGAGGATGTTTAGCCTCTAAGCGTTGTCTGGACGAAGGACAAGAACGAGTGCATTGCCCAGCTTGTCAGCGCACGTTTGTCAGTCCATCTGGTTACCAACAACATCTAAAGACGCAAGGTTCACAGCAGAAATGTGCTTGTCAGCTCCTGAGATTGTGCCCTACTTGTGGACAAGGCATACGTACCAATAATGCCAAGGTGCACGTCTGTTCAGGAAAGAAATGATGTCACATTTGTCACCAAATCGTGAACTTGGAACACCAATGCTACATTCAAAAATAGCAATCCAAATATGAAGAAGATAATGACCAGAAGAAAGGGAATTTCATCTTTTTCGATTTCGAATGCATGCAAGAGACTGGCATTCACATTCCTAATTTCTACGTGGCTCACCGAGCTTGCGAGAAGTGCATCCAAGACCCTATCTTCACTCATTGCCCTCACTGTAGCAAGATTCCTGGAGGACGTGAAAAAATCTTTCGGGGATCGAACACACTAGCCGATTTTGCCCAATGGATCTTAAACTCTATCGACGAGACGTGGAGCCAAGAAGACATCGAACGTTACGGAGATTGTTATCGCTATGCCACGGTGATGGCTCACAATTGTTCGGGATACGATGGTCAGTTTCTGTTGAGAACAAGATCCCGTAAGTCCTAAAGTGACTTTGAACGGATCCAAACTCATTCCCATGCAAGTGGAACAAGTGCAGTTTAAAGATTAGATGAGTTACTTGGCCATGCCTTTGAGCCGCATGCCTAAAACGTTTGGAATGACAGAGATGGCCAAAGGCGACAACATGCGTACCGAACAACGAGAAGCTTTCTACACTTGGTACCAGACTCACTCCTCGGACCCTTTCGACTTTCAGGAAGAAATGTTAAAATATTGTCGTTCCGACGTAGACATTTTACGGCGTTGCTGTGGAGAATTTCGAGAACTGCTCATGAAACATTGAGGGATCGGTCTTTTGAAAGAAGCCTGCACTATTGCCAAAGCGTGTTCCTTAGTGTACCGCCAAAGATTTATGCCCGAAAACACCCTAGCTGTCATCAGTCCTCAAACAACCAATTTTGTCAAACGTCAATATTCGGTGTGACAAGGAAGACAAATGGATCCAACATGCTCGCAACGGATGAGGCGAAAAGACTATTGGAAGGTATTCAGTAGATGGCTGGGACTTTGAACACCCCCAGATTGTGTACGAGTTTAACGGATGCTTATTTCACGGATGTCCTATCTGTTACCCTCAACGTAATACTAAAAATCTCTTTTTACAACGGACCATGGAAGACTTGTACCAGACCACTTGTCAGAGACGCTTGAAGTTAGAAGAGCAAAGATACCAAGTGATAGAAATGTGGGAACACGAGTACGATCAGCGATTGAAAACCGATCCCGAGTTTAAGCGCATCGTAAAAAAGTTACAAGCTGGTAGACCCACTGAACCCAAGGGATAGTTTGTACGGAGGACGGACGAATGCCACCTGTTTGCTATACCAAGCCGACGAGGAGAAGGAGAAGAAATCAAATACTTGGACCTGTGTTCTCTGTATCCGTACGTGTGCAAATATTGTCACTTTCCCACAGGGCACCCACAATTGCTGACGGAACACATTGACGTGGACAATATTCGACAGTACGAAGAATTGATCAAGTGTAAAGTCTTGCCTCCCACGTACTTCTACCATCCCGTTTTACCTCATCATTGCCAAAGAAAACTGATGTTTCCCTTGTGCCGTACTTGTGCTGAAACGTGCAACCAAGACCGACCTTGTCAGCACACTCAGGAAGAACGAGCCTTGACAGGAACGTGGGTCAGTGTGGAATTGTTTAAAGCTCTGGACTTTGGATACCAACTGTTAGACGTGTACGAAGTTTGCTACTTTCCCAAGACAGACAAATACCACAAGGGCGACGAGACTCAAAAAGGCATTTTTGCAGACTACGTGAATGCCTTTTTGAAACTGAAACAAGAAGCTATAGGCTATCCTTCCTCCTGCCACACTCCCGAAGACCAAAAAAATTTTAAAGGGAAATACTGGGAGCAGGAAGGCATTACTTTAGACCACGTCGAGAAAAACGAAGGAAGGCGATCGTTTGCCAAAGTGATGTTGAATTGTTTGTGGGTCAAAATGGCACAACGACCGTATTTACCCAAGATGGTGTATTTGACAGAACCTTCCCGCTATTTCCAGATGATTCACGACAAAACCAAATACATGAAACACGTGGACAACGTTCGTGAGGACTTGATCTTAGTCAATTGCGAAGAAGAACTGGACTTTGTAGAAGCCAACGAATTTGGAAATGTCATCATTGCGGCTTACGTGACAGCCCATGCTCGCTTAAAACTTTACGAAGCTTTGGAACTATTAGGAGATCGTGTGCTGTATTTTGACACGGAGAGTGGTGTCTACATCGATCGCCTGGGTCAACCTCACCCTGTCATCGAAGGAGACCGTTTAGGAGCCTGGACGGACGAGCATCCCGACGACAAGATTCTAAGTTTTGCAAGTGGCGGTCCCAAATATTACGGATACGAATACCGTGACCCACAAGGAGAAGTGTACACGGAGTACAAAGTAAAAGGATTGACTCTCAATTATCGCACCAGTCGAGTGGTGAACTTTGGCGTGTTGAAAGAAGCCTTGCATACTGGACAGGATGGAAATTTTATAGTGACCACCCAGGAACTGCACAAGATTGTACGTTTGCCCACACACCAAATCGTTAGCCGCCCCTTGGAAAAAGTCTATCAAATCGTGTACCAGAAGCGACTACGGCTTCCCAATCACTTTACTTTAACGCACGCTCACACTGATATTGGCGAGCATATAAAAAGGGACAACATTCAAGACGGATAGTTCATTGTGATTACCATTGCCAAGCGAGAAAGATGAATCCTTTCAAACAGCAAGTATCAAGCAAGAGCAAACTTGAGTACGATGCTGTGCCTTGCGATGGCAGGGATGCCGTACGCTATGACCTTAGCGATTCAGTACCACATCATCATGGGAACTTTGCTATAACTACTACTACTACCATACCTACCATGGAAAGTGACGTTGTGCGTGTCAAACCTGATGGATGCGAAAGCGATGCCACTCGTTATCGTACACCTTTTCACTTTACTGGTTTTCATGGTGGATGTCATCCTAATGAAACCATGCGGCTACCACCATACGGATGTCATGTAAAACTGAGCAGGCTCCTACATATTTCACCGTACCCTCATCTAAATGAACCTGTGAAAGACAAATATTCGTTCCCTGTGCGTTTGCCAGAATACTGTGACTATGAAAGTCGGATCCAAACCTTCCAAGGAAAATGGCCAAAATATCTGGGAGGACCTACCCCTGAAGAATTAGCTAGAGCTGGATTTATCTACTTGGGCGAAGGGGATAAAGTCAAGTGCTTCAGTTGCGGTGTGACTTTACGAGTGGGAGAAGAAAGATTGCTCTTACCTGGAACATACTCGATGGTCTCCTGATTGTCACTACCTACCTTTAGTGGGACCTCGTCATTGAAGTGGGCCTACCATGTTGTGTAAGAAACCAGGTACGTGGCTAGGAGTCAAACATTGGACAACTCCTAGACAAATATTTAAACCCGATGTAAAAAATAATCTTCAAAGATTACCAAACGAATTGCAAGAGAAGATTTACAAGGACATTTGGCAGTGACTTGCCAGAGCCAAATCTCAATTAGTGACTGTACAACTTTTATGTCGAGAAATTCACAAGAGGAAATTGACAAAAGTCAACAAACAAGTCCGATTTCTCTGGATCAAGAGTGCGTTCTTCGTACTATTCCGCTTTAGACCATTTATATTTGAAGATTTTATTGACATCCTTGACCGTTACTCTGAATGGCAGTGGTCAGAAATGACTCACTACGTTCATTACTTTCGCCCTAGGAGAAGTGTTTGACTGACATGGTTATGGATACTTTAGAAGAGAACATTCGTGGTTTACGTGTGGAACTGAGAGAACGCATTTACCGTGAGTTCGTCAAAATACAAGTGAAACGCAAAGAACCATTGCATCCGTTACGTCACCGACGTTTGAACCACTGGTACCTAAATGCTATAAGAGGACTGATTCTGATGAAAGTGTTTCAGTGGCCAGACATTGATGAATCGCATGAAATTCATAAATGTTTGGATGCTACTCATTCAACTTAGAAGGTGATCCTAATACACCGAATTCCAAAAGACGAGTTAGAGGATTACCGAAATCTTTTACACAACGTAAATTTAGTTCAAGAGAAAACTTCTGTACGACGTGTGGTGTGTCAGTTAGTGACTAAACGTTTTTGGTACGGTACTAAAATAAAATCGAGGCTGTTCAAAAAGTACACTTATTACCTGACACCAAAGAGGGTATAAAAAAGTACTACCATGCCACGACCTTTATCATTCGTGATACTACAAATTCCGTGGAAGGAAATCAATGACACTGTTGATACGGTAGAGTATTAAGATCGTCTATTACGAGAACTGTGTCCATTGAATTGGGGTCGACGTATAGTGTGTGTCTTAGTGACTTGCATTCTGGGATTTCGTTTACCAGTCGATTCCTTGTGGACTCTTTACGAACAGTACCTACCACTCCAAAAAACATGAAAGTGGTCCCTTTAAATGTACACGAGAGACTCATTCTGCTCAAAGCTTTGCGCTTTCATCTTGATAATTCTCAACCTCTAGGAGAAAACAAGATTCGTCAACTTCTAGGCACTGAAGATGTGTACGACGACGTGTGTGTAGCTTGTGACTTACACCCTCACTGGAAAGATGTACGTGACTGGAAAAGTTGGGGTTTTGAGGCTTGGACAAAAGAAGTGGCACACTATGCCAAAGATTTGTAATCCGAAAAAATTAAAACGTTCAGTGAAAAAAGTAACTTTTAGACCAGTGTTAGTGACAATGCCAGAAGAAGAAGAAGACGTCGTGACCTAGGAAAACCACTCTCTTCAGGACAGGACCGTCATCGACATCCCTGAAAGGCCATTCCGGGAGGACTCTTGCGTGATTGTGCCAAGGAGTGTAGAGACTCTCAGACCATTACACACTACCCCTACAATTTCACCTCTTGATCACCACAAATGTTGTACAGATACTAGTTTATATTCCACTATGATCGTTTTGATGTTTCTTTTATTCATGTACTTAGCCATTTGGCTTTTATGTATTTTTGTCTTTCGTGTTGTTCACTTTTAAAGATGACAATAAAATTGTCCTGAAAAAAGTATAAAAACTCTTGTCTTGTCTGTCTTCTTGTCAAAAGTGACATTTCTTTCACTACTACTATGGCTACCTCTACTGTCTCTGCTCCCTCTTCCTCCACTTTCACAGTCATTGACAAACACCTACATCGGACTAGTTGGGAGGCCTTGTATCTTCGCCATCCCTTTAACATGCTCCTTGCTGGACCTAGCGGTTCAGGCAAAACCGAATTTGTTAAACGTTTGATCGAACATAAACATCATTTGATCGATCGTCCCCCTCAACGCATCGTGTGGTGTTACAAAGAGTGGCAATCGGCGTACAGCCTTCTGCGAGAAAGTCAAGGCGATTCCATCGTCTTTGTGGAAGGCATTCCTGGCGAGGACGACGGGATCGTGTCTGACCCTAGTCAAACTCATTTGGTTATTTTTGACGACATGTTAGGAGAAGACGAAGAAGACATTAAACTCTGGTTTACGCGCAAAGGGCATCATCGTAATGCCAGTGTCATTTACATCACCCAAAATTTGTTTCAACAAAGTAAAGCCCATCGTCTCAATGCTCATTACGTGGTGTTGTTTAAAAGCCCTAGAAATAAATCGCAAGTACAAGTCTTATCCAAACAGTTAGGAACGCCTTGGCTGACAAATGCGCACGACGATGCCACTCAAACCTCACACGCTTATTTACTCTTGGATTTAAAACCCACCACTCCCGATTATTTGCGATTTCGTACCCATCTGTTTCACCACTGGTGCCAGGACGGAGGGCCTGTCCTGTACACGTCCCATTCGTCGATTTAACAACAATCACAATCACCAAAAAAGTCTATAAAAACCTGGGGCACTTTGGCTCTGTCTCACAGATCGTCAACATGACGTCCCTTCAGTCTCATCTTCCCATTAAATTGATTCGTGCCTTGTACGGTATCAGTCGCGAAACAAAATCCACAAATACGTGCTCGTGTCTTAGAAGCTAGTCTCAAAGAAGTCTTACTATGGTTTACGTGACAGCACATCAATTACTGCAAGGCATCATTCAGATTCCACATCAAAGCAAACGTTTTTTTGAGAGAAACAATGTAGCCTTGACGCAACTAGCCGATCCTCGCATCGACACTCAAACTAAAAGCAAATCATTTTGAAACCTGGAGGTAGCGGTTCTCTAGGAGGTGTCATCATTCGTTCCCTCTTAAAATTGGATCCTAATGCTCCCAAAGTCGTCCCCAAGAAAAAAGCCACGCCCAAACGTACCCAGAAGAAAAAGAAAAAGAGCAACGGTGTCTACTCGCAAGAGAGTGTCTCCAAAAACTTCTCCTCCAGTGGTGACACTCTCTTCCTCTTTAGCGGCTGAGGCCGCTGTTCACAAAGTACCTGCCCCCAAAATGAAAGTCCAAGAGAGAATGGGTGTGTTACAGAGTTTACTGGATTTGTCCAAGCAAGAACTGTCCCGATTTAGTCCATTGCAAACTCCTCCACGACGTGTGTTGCCTGTCATCAAGTTGATACGACGTAAAGACAATCAGTGGCGACGCATTCCAGTATAAAAAAGACCTGAGGCAAACAATGCGGATCAGTATTTTTGTGCTGCTGCTGCACGCCCAAAGATGTCCCCTCCAAGAAGTGTAAACCGTTACCATTGTCGTTCTTCTGTCCAAAAAGGAAAAGGAAAACGAAAAAGACAGTCACGTCATCCTAGAAATCGCTTAGCCAAACATCGACGACACCCTCTGAAAAGACACACTTGTCCAAAGAAAAGGAGAAGCCACCAAAAGGGAGGTTTTTTTGGCCCTTTCCTTGAATTAGATAAGATAACCAATGATTTTGTCACAAGGGTAAAGGACAGGCTCAAAAAAAAAAAACATAAGATAAAAAGACGGATGTCGAGCCATGGATATCAGTGTATTTTTTTCACCAAAAGATGTTCCCTCATCGTCCTTCTCCTGCCCAGAAAGGAAAAAGAAAAAGACAGTCACCTATTCTGAGTGCCATGGGACATATTATACCCGCCCTAATTCCAAGATAAAAGACCAAGAAGATAAAAGGGACCTCTGAAATCAAAAGATTTCAGACGTGATCCTTGAAATCTGATGGAAGGACGAAAACTAGCTTTAGTCCCTTACAAATCATGGATGGAATACCATCGTTGGCAAGAACAACGAACCCCACATTTCCCTCCCAATCCTCATTTGACCGAGATGTCCCAGTTACAACACGAATTGCAATCGTTGATGGATCGCAGCGATTTGTCAGAAACGGAAAAATCGCAACGGTACGGTCAGTTGTTACAACGACTGAAACTCTTTCACCAAAATGCTTTTAACGAAACAGTTCAACCCACTCTGAAAGATTTTAAGGCCTTGATGAAAAGTCCATCACCACCACTACCACCTCCAATGGTCAAGACAGAAAGTCCACTACCACTCCTCCCAGTGATCAAGACAGAAAAGGAAGAAGAGTTTCAAATTCCACCAGAAAAAGTACACAAGTTACCAACACCAACTACATACAGAATTCGTTGGATTAAAAAGATGATGGCTACTCCTTCTTCGTCAGAAGAGAAAACGAAAGCCAAGACAGAAGTGAAACAAGAACTGATTACCCCTGTTCAAACACTGTCCTCCTCCTGAACACCTATTGCTCGTCGGACACGCAAAGCATTACAAACCAGGAAAATACCACAGAAAGACAAGAGTAGCATCAGTGAAGAGTGGATCACTTATTAAAAAATGGAGAAGGTGTTAGCCACAATTTACTACGATCCAACCCATCCCGCAGGTTACGGAGGGGTTCAGAAATTGTATCGTGCTGCCACAACTCGACTGAAAAGTATCGGTTTGCCTCATGTGCAACGCTGGTTACAACAACAAACCACGTACACCTTACACAAACCCATTCGACGAAAATTTTCCAGAACTCGCACCCATGTAGAGGGTATCAATCATCAATGGCAAGCCAATTTAGCCGATGTCTCTCATTTGGTCACCTACAATCGTGGCTACAAATATTTATTTTGTGTCATCGACGTCTTTTCCAAATTTGCTTGGGTCGTACCATTGAATTCCAAATCGAGCAGTTAGTTAGTACGAGCCCTGCAACTGGTGTTGAAACAAAGCGGGCGTCACCCTCGTCGATGGCAAACTGACAAAGGCACCGAATTTCTGAACCAAGCTTTCCAAAAAGAATTGAAGAAACGTGACATTCATTTTTTCACCACCAAGAATCCCAAAACCAAAGCTAGCATCGTGGAACGTTTTCAACGCACCTTGAAAGAACGCATGTGGAAATATTTTACACATCAACACACTCTCAAGTACATCGACGTCTTGCCACATCTCGTCCAATCGTACAACCAATCTTACCATCGGAGCATTGCGCATGCCCCCTAAGAAGTGACTGCTGACAAAGAAGTGACCGTCTTCGAGCGTCTGTTTGGTACGTCCCCGACAGTGCCTGTCCCCAAGAAAGGTGGAGTGTTGGCATCAGGAGATTGGGTGCGCATTGGCAAAACCAAACGCACTTTCGACAAAGGTTACTTACCCAACTGGACCACCGAAATGTTTCGTGTCACTGAACGAGTGCGTGGCCGTTATCCTCCTGTCTATAAATTGGAAGACATGAACGGGGAAGTGTTAAAAGGAACGTTTTACTTGCCAGAGTTACAACGTGTGACCAAAAAAGAAGACGATGTGTACGAGATAGAAAGCATTCTCGATCGAAGAACTCGTAAAGTGGGAAAACGACGTGTCAAAGAAGTCAAAGTACGTTGGAGAGGATATCCTTCCAGTTTTGACTCTTGGATCGACGTTTCGCAACTCATCGACTATAAAAAGAAGTGACCATCATGCCCTTCAACACAGCCTCAGCTACTGCAGTGACCACTCCTTCCCACAGTTCTTCTGTGCAAGATCTAAAAAAGCAACCCTTGTGGGTGTGGTGTGGAGATCGTGTGCCTTAAACGCAAATCGTCTTTTTCTGCCCAAATCTTTGTGGTGTATTGTGTCATCGGTGCTGCCATTGCCAATTTGAGTTTGCAACAAGGAGACAAACAATTGTGGACCATTTTACTTAGCAGTTGCATTGGTTACCTTCTTCCAAATCCGTCTCTGAAATATTCCTTTAACGGAAACAACACCAACGGGAGTCTTGTGTCCAACGATAGTTCCAACAGTCACCCTAACCATCCTCATTTAGACACTCCTCTGACTTCCAGTGACTCCTCGGACACTAGAACTGTGGAATTATGAACAACCAATTTTACTTAACGTTACCCAGTGACAGTTCCATGGAGGTGTTTCCCAATAACACTTTGTGTTGTTTCTCGGCCAGATTACCTCAAGCCATCCAATTGGATCACGAAGCCCATTGGGAAGTGACTTTGGTGGAAATGATTCACCCTACACAAATCAAAACCATCGTCGAAAATGAAAACATTTTTACTGTAGAAGTTTATGACGAACAAGTGCAACAATCCATGGATGAACGCGCTAGTGTAGCTGACTTTGTGAAATCACAAGACCCCAAAACTAAACGAACCACTTATCTGATGAAAATTCCTGCGGGCTATTATTTTAGTGGTCAATATTGGTGAACGCCATTGCTGACAGGTTCAATTTCATGTTTGGTAAAGCCTTGGAGAAAGCCAGAAGAAGTGTCACGATCGAGTACCACAAAATAGCTCGTCGACTAATGATGAAAGTTTCAGAGGACAAGGTATTGGCCAATACATTTTGTCCTGAATTGTATGACATTTTGGGTGGAGACCCCAAGTTGATCAAGATGAGAAACGAAATACCAGCCATGACCGGTAACTTGGGTTTTTGCGATAATATTTTCGATTCCCTTTAGAAATGAACCAAAGATTGAATTTGATGTTTGTGTACTCCGATGTGGTGGAGTACAACGTCGTGGGACACACCTCCGTATCGTTACTGAGTGTCATTCCTTTCAAAGTGGATTCTGCCACGGCTGCTGACGAGGAAGGTGGAAACACCTATCACGTTCACCGCGAATTTGTACATCCTCACTATTTGCCCGTCAGTAAGTCTTATTTCGACACTGTCATCATTACTATAAAAGGAGATCTGGGACAAAATATTCCATTCACCAAAGGGAAAGTCACAGCGAAACTCCATTTTCGAAAACGATTACTCTAACTTTTTGTCAGTCATGTATCCTGTGTACCAAGGAGTCGCTCTACAGCGAGGACATGGTTTAGGTGATATGCTCAAATCGGCCTTTCGTACAGTGGTTCCCGTTTTGAAACCAATGGTGACACGGGGATTGCACGCCTTAAAAGATGCTGCGTTGTCGCAAGGTAAAGAGCTAGAAAGTCTAAGAAAAGAAAAACCGCCCGAGAGTTAGACGCTTTTGATTATTAAAAAGAAAGAAAATGATGCACCGAGAATCTTGTGCTTGTTCCAAGTCGGTACTGGATCTGTTTGCCATGCCACCCACCATGATGACGATGCAAGAATGCCAATGGGTACGAAAATCATCCCGTCTCCTCTTTGACGGATTCAGCTCCCATCGAGTTTGAAATCAAAGGACAACCCGAAGATTACATCGATCTGAATAGCAGAGACTTGTATCTGAAACTGAAAGTGATCAAAACCGACAACACCAATCCGGGAGCCGATACCAGAGTAGCTCCCGTCAACAATTTCATGCATTCCTTGTTCAGCGAAGTGGATTTGTACTTGAATAACAAACTGGTCAGCAGCAGTATGGATACTTACCCTTACCAAGCGTACCTAGAAAATCCCTTGACGTACGGAAAAGAGGCCAAGAACACTCATCTGGATGCTTGCGTGGTATGGAAACCTGACACCGCAGGTGAAGACACGTTTATCGACGCAGTCCTGACAGCCGATGACAATCCTCAGAATGTGGGTTTTAACAACCGTCTAAGGAAAATCCTGCAAGGTCGTAGTTTAGAACTGATGGATCGTTTGCATTTGGACATGTGGTTGCAAGACAAGTATTTGCTGAACGGAGTGGATATTCGCCTGAGACTCAATCGCAGTAGTGTCGCTTTCCATTTGATGGCTCATGCCAACGAGTACAAAACCATCATCCAAGAAGCTAGAGTTTACGTGCGTCGCGTAGAAGTGTTACCTAAAGCGGGAAACGACATCAGTCAAACATTGAGCAGATCGACCGCCAAGTATCCGATACGACGTGTAGAAGTGAAAACATTCACCATTGCTGCTGAACTCCGATCCAAGATCAAAGATCATCTGTTCCAAGGACAGTTACCCAAACGTTTAATCGTTGGCTTCGTCCGTAATGCAGCCCTCAACGGAGCCCACGATCAAAATCCTTTCCTGTTTAAGCACTACAGAGTGTCCAAGATCGAAGTAAGTCGCGATGGCAAGACTTTGTGTATCAGACCCTTCGAACCTAACTTTACCCAGAAGAATTACTTGAGATCGTACTTGTCCCTGTACGAAGCTACGGGGCAACTAGGAACCAACGCCAGTCACGGTATTTCGGAGGTTACACTTTGTGGGCTTTTGATATCACTCCAGACCAAGGCAGCGACGAGGGACATTTCAACCCTATAAAATCTGGTCAACTGCGTGTGGAACTTCAGTTTGCAGAAGCTTTCACTGAGACAGTGAACGTCATCTTGTATGCCGAATTCGATAATACCATAGAAATTAACAGTTTGAGAGAAGTCATTCTAGACTGTTAGAACAATGGAAGACTCCTATCCCTTTTTAAACAGTGGAGAATCTTTGGACATGGAATGGGAGGATAGCGTGAAAGCAGAACCGTAACACCTGGCGAATACAATTACGGAATTGATCAAGAAAGATTGCTATGGATGTCAAAACGATCACCCCAGTCAAATTCAACATGATAAATATCTGATGATGAGTCAAGAAGAAAAATTGGACGAGTATCTGGACGCCGCTTGGGGTCTCATCTCGGAAGAAGCAGTGTTTCATGAGTGGTATAAAGGCTTGCGTGATCATTCCTGCCCTCCATTGACTGCTCTAGAGATCCGTAGCATCGAATCTCTCTTGGCTCAGGGTGCGAGGACGGAGCTAATAGGCGTTTACTTGTCAGAGATTTTCAGGCAAAAAGTCAGAATTGAATTGATGACTTATCATCACCTGTGAGGACAAAAACACAACAAAAAAAAAAAATGGATACCTGGGAACTTTATTACATTTTGAACAATAGTTCGTATACTGCTTCTTGGAATCCTGTCGTGTGCGCTAAAGATGAACTACCTCATCGCAAACCTCAAGACCATCAAGCTTATGTCATCAACACGGACGAAAGTCATCTTCCAGGAACTCACTGGGTTGCCGTCTACTTCCCTTAAGGGGATTGTGTGGAATATTTTGATTCGTATGGATTACCCCCTTTGGAAGACGACATCATTGACTTTTTTAGAAGAAATGCCCAGACGACACGATATAATAATGTGAAATTACAAGGCACAGATTCCATAGTGTGTGGACAATATTGTGTGTATTTTCTTCATCAACGCAGTCTTGGATATACTTTAGAACATTTAGTGACTTATTTTGATCGTCACTCTTCTAGAAACGATGAGAAAGTAGATCGATGGTTTTGTGACCATTATCTTTTGTCTTTAGCTAGGAAATGTAGTGTACATCAATGGCCTCATGACTTCCATCAATGGAAATCTCACATGATTTTCGCAACGTTGTCAACCTTGTCAAAAATAATTTGTTGGATGTTATTGTTACTTGTTGGTTGAATAAAAAATGTTGTGTTTTGAAAAAATGTGTCTGTTGTTTGTTTTCAAACAACACTGTGAATATATGCTCTTTCACTTCTCTCTCTCCCTCACCATGACATGAGCTATCATAGCGTTCCGACACTAAAACCGAGTAGGGATGTTTTCTATCGCGTCCGCGTTTGAACAATATAAAGTGGGTTGTTCTCCACTCTGACCATCCACTGTTGACTCGTCTACGTATGAACATGCCTTTCAGACTAGCCCAGCTGAACGAAGCTTACGTCAGTTTATATAGTGTCAGGTTACACCTGATACCTAAACCTGAAGAGACAGAGAATGTCAGGATGTTAGCTATAGCCCAAGACCTAATAGAAGAGGTCTTCAGAGAGGAAATTAAGAAAGAACAAGAAGAATGGACTGAGAAGTACAGATTTCAGAAGAAGCAGAGAGAAGAACAACAGCAGCAACAGCAAGAACCAGACAGAGGTTTTGTGGACTGTCGAGTAGACTACAAAGAATTCTCTTTCTCTTTCCGCAGAAGAAGACCGTATCGTATAGGAAAGCCTGCCGCCATACGGGGACGCAATCTTAGTAAAAAAAAGATTGCCATTACTCCCGTTAACAAAAAAACAACCCTTCTCAGGGCTACCCAATACTCTAGAAAAGAGATACTAATTCAATTGCCAAAACTTGTAAAATTTTAACAAATAAATAGAAGTGTGTCTATAAGCACTTCGTTTCTTTTGTCAGTAAAAAAAATCCACCTTTTGTTTTCTTTGTCTTGTCCAATCGTGCATGTCTGTGTTTGTAAGTAAAAAAGTCAACGTGAGTGCTTCTTTTAGGTCCGCGCGTTTGATGTGATGGTAAGTTTTGGTGTTAGGGGATGCTTACCTTCACGTCCGTGCTTCAAGTATATAAAGCGACTTAATCGACAGCCTAACTTCCCATCGTTGACTCGTCAACATTAAAAATGAATAGCAGAATTGCTAAGCTTTTAGAACTCCAAATGCACCTGGAATATGCCACGCGACTTTTAGATGAACTGGCTATGGAGGCAATACAGGAGGAAGACAGAATTAAAGAGGAGGAAGAGAAGTTGTAAAAGAAGAAAGAGAAGGAGGAAAGGATCCTGCTTCACCTCTTCATGAGACCTCAGTGTGAGGTCAAACCTGAGGTGAGGACACAACAACCAGTATGACCACCTCAACCACAGCCACAACCACAGCCGCAGCCACAACCACTACCAGCACTACAACGACCGAGAGACGCTGTCCCTCAAATTGAAAATTGGGAGCTGGAGTTGGAGAGACAGCGGCAAGAGTGGGAGCCGCAGAGACCTCACCATCCCCGGGTCTGACATAGAAGAAGACAGATAGAACAAGTCCTCACTATCCCAGAGACTGAAAACTGGAATGATGAGGCCACTAAAGCTCCCTCTGCGCTCCCAACCACACGAATTAATTGGGAAAATGATTGGAGTCGTCGTTGTGTGTGTGGTGCCCGCCCTGGGAGATGCCAGCATTAACCAGGTGCAATTGGAGTTCAAAAAGAAAAAACAGCTCTTCTCAGGGCTAACCAAATCTCTAGAAAAGAGAGACTATTCAATTTGCCAATTCGTGTGAATGTAGAGTAGTGTGACTATAAACACTCACTCCTTTACTCTGTGTGTGTGTGTGTGTGTGTGTGTGTGTGTGTGTGTGTGTGTGTGTGTGTGTGTGTGTGTGTGTGTGTGTGTGTGTGTGTGTGTGTGTGTGTGTGTGTGTGTGTTTGCATGCGCGTTCTTTTGTGAGAATAGTAAATAGGTGTGTGTGTATTATGCTTTCTCGTTCATTGGTGAGGATAGTAGATATGTGTGTTTTTTTCTTCTCATCCCGATTGTGTGGATAGTAGATAGGTGTGCTTTATGCTTTCTCGTTCGTTGGTGAGGATAATAAATTTGTGTGTTTTGTGCGTTCTCCTTCGTTGGTGTGGATAGTATATAGGTGTGTTTTTTCATCTCTTTCTTTGTTGGTGTGGATAGTATATGGGTGTTTTTTTATCTCTTCCTTCGTTGGCGTGGATAGTATATCATATGTGAAGTGACTGTAAGGGATGTTTTCGTTCACGTCCGTGCTTGAAGTATATAAAAGTATAGCGTTCGTATATTCGCGCCATTCAACACTGAATAGTCAGTCATGGCAAGTAGCTATGGTGGAAGAGATGTCAGTCAGAATGCAGTTTGGGGCATATAGTCCCCATAGATTGTCTATGGAGATTAACAATTTAAAGAGAGGAAAGGAGATATTAAATGAAATGGTTAGGATTGAAAATGATAAAAAGGAAGATTTAGAAGACAAAAGGAGAATGAGAGAATGGAATGAAAAGATAGAAAAGGAAGAAGAAAATGAAAAAAGGAAGAAACAGGAAAAGGAGGAGGAGAAGGAAAAACAGGAGGAGGAAAAGAATGAAAAGAAGAAGACCAAAAGTGGAAGTCAAAAAAGTGTAGGACAGAAAATAAGAAGTTGGTGGAGGAAAAGAAGAACTTAGAAGAAGATAAAGAAGAAACCCAAAGGCCCTTTTCAGGGCCACTCCACTGTCTTGAAAAGAGATATGTTTTTACTTTGCCTATCTATGTGTTATCTATGTGTTGTCTCCGTCTCTGTCTCCCTCTCTTGTCTTTGTCCCTCCCTAGAGTAGCTGCGCGTATTTAGGTCAGCCCTTGCTGCATTGTTGCCAATGTCCAGTACCGTAACTTCACCCTTACCTGTTACATTCCTCTTGTCGCTATACAGGCCCAGGGTGTGCTAGTCGCTAATGCAAAATTACCATTGTCGCTATAGCTGCCCAGGGTGATTTTCTGTCGCTATAAATCTTGTCGCTATATTCGATATTGGGGTCCCGTAATGTATTTTCCCATTGTCGCTATAGCTGCCCACTATACTACTTATGTAACGTCTCAACACGAGTTCTTTTTGCTAGGTCAATATTCTCGCGTGCAACTTTAGTGATTCTGTCAGTGTTTAGTTATACATAATTTTTATAAATGTTTATCGGCACATAATTATCAAACTTAGCTGTTACTTTACTGTTAAGTTCTAGATCCTATGCCTTGCGCATTGAATGAGCGCATGCTATAGACGGACAGGACGCTAGTTCCATAAGGGGTTTTGATGTTTAAACGTATTTTGGAAGGCACAAGTTCTCCCTCTTGGAGCCAAAGAAATGCAATATCAGTTAATACATTTTTTACTTTGTTACTTTAAATAATCGTCACGAAAGTTAAGAAACCTGATTTCCAATTTCTTAAAGTTCGATTTGATCTGGTTCACTAAACGCAAACAAAACCAAGAAAGCAATGCAGCCTTTTTTTAACACCGATGTGTTCTACAGTTATATACCAATATTTTTCATAATGCACATAGCTACGAATCCAGCAGACATGATTAAACTATCAATTGATCTTGCTTTATAGAGAAAATAAGAAACGATAAAAAGATAATACATATTTTCTCACGTGAAAACGTCCACCACAATACAGGAATGTCTAAGCCCAAGATTTGAGTTCTTTGAAAACATTTGAACTAGCAAATAACACTTAAAGCAACATGTTATAAAACAGGTGTTTCTAAAAATGCTGAACTTAAATTAACTGTCTGCCTAATTGTGATTGGTATCATTAATTTCTGAAGGTACTCACTAAGATCTTCATAGTCATATCCTACCGTGAGATTTACGCACAAAGGAAAAAGAGTGGCAGCTGAAAAAATTCAATAATCATATTTAGTCAAGCTATAGAATGCGACCTTTCTTCGGCAATGAATATCAAGAGCTACGGATGATTACTATTGAGCACGTGCCGTATAAGTCAAATGATTATAAATATATTTACAACGAACGACGATAGAATGCCATTTATAAATATAGTTTAATTAAAGTTAAAGTTTATTTCTTGCTAAAAGTTGAACAAAACCCCCTAAACCAAGCAACAATGATTTTTTCATAATATGCTACTTCAAAACTCGGTTATCTTACTAGAATGCATATATTTATAGTACATATGCTGTTCTAAAATAAATTATTAAGTGGTTATTATTGTGATCAGCAGTATAGTGGTTACAATATTTTAAATATATGTTCTAAATGTGTATATTATTAAACTCAAAATCGAGAGTTTTTTTTATCAGGTAATCGGTGAAAATAGTTGTGTTTGTCATTAATAAAACTCAAATTAAATCTAACAGAATGAAATAGCCAAATAACAGTCCTCGTCCATGTATTCCTCGGCACTTTAAACCAAACTTCTGGTGAAAATAAGACAAATAGTCTTAAGGGTGCATGAGTGTAATTTTGATAAAAGGACTTATCGGATGTTTTAATAGCAAGTTATTATATATACTTTGTATCTGGTACATATATCTTATTGCAACCTTGATTTATCTCCCCTTTATGCACACCAAACTCAAAGTGCCAGCTATATGTAAGTAGCCTCATATAATATCATGTTCGGTATCAGCCACAAGCTTTAATTATATGTCGCATATGATGAGGAAGCTGCAACGTCTTACAATATCATGACAGAATTCAGTTATAAAATTAGAAATGTAGTGTGCGCAACATCATAATAAATATGGGAGAAAGTATCGTATGATGACATACAAAACGAGAACTAAGATAAAGAATGAAAGAACTTATGCAAGATGAAAGAACATATAGGCACATGTCAATGATACATTATTTTAAAAACAAATAATCAGTGAATGTAGTAGAAGATTGCTCATAGTAGATAAAATATTGGATAAATAAAAATAGACAGCTCAAATAACAACAATGGATATATGTATTGAACGCAATGAATCCACATGGAATTAGCACAATGTACATGTATAAAACTCGCTAATTTGACTACAATTACCTATCACCATGATGTCAGTAAAAAGACGTTGCTACAACATGACGTCATGGCATGACAACAATACATCCAAAATGAAATTCAATGAAATAATAATTAAGAAGAGAATGTGGCAACTTTGATAAAAATTTTATTGAAAAGAGTTTGGTGTTGTACTTAAGAAGTAAATAATTTCGAGAACTTTGTAAAACCAATAGAACTGTTGAAAATGTACATAGTAATTGATATAATTTAAAATTTAAAAAAGCATACTTACAAACTACACAAACTAAGTTGATGAAGTCCATTTTTCGTTCCTTTGGTCATTCCTTGGATAAGTTTTGACAAATGGGTCAAAAGTATTGACCTATAGATATCTAGAAACCTTATCAGAATTCGTGATGGTTAGAGCTATGCATAAATTTTGAACCAGATAATCTTGTATGATGGCCCATTTTGTAATGAAGTACGTTTTAAACTCGGTCAGTTTGTTCATACGATGCTATCCTAAAACTGGATCTGGTTTTTCAATAAATTACATGACGATCGAAACAGAAAAAAGAATAGTGAAGAACTAATGTTCGATTCTTTATTTATTTTTTTTTTTTACATGATTGGTAAGTGAGTAATTGACCATTTCAGTGAAAGTTACCGACGATAGACCACGTCCATCTTTTTAGAATAAAACCTCTATAATAGTTCAATAGACAACGTAGATTGGACATAGACAGACATGTTTATCATTTCAACGATGTGAATTGCTGTTCAACATTTTAATTATTGTTTTGAAGCAACTCTCCCTTGTGGAATGTGATAAAGGGAACGTGCTGTTTTTCTTTGTAAATTATCTGGTATTTTCATTCACAATTCCATTCGCTGAACATAAGCTAATCTTATGTATATGTACTTTAATTACTTGTTTGTTAGTTTTCAAGTTTTTTTTATTTTATTTTATTCCATTACATGTTATTGTAATGATAACCTTATTCACTGGATTTGACATTTTTCCAGAAAATTCAGTTCAGTTCTGTTCGTTCTGATAAACAAGCAGTAGTCGAAACATTGTAGCTAATTGGTGACCTAGATTCAGGGGCAATTTCACTTTTGACATAAACAACTTTTTTTATTATTGAACCTTATAGCAAGTTTCATTTAGTAGAGTTAAAGCCGTACATAGCATACGTGATAGTCGGCATGTAATGTTTCTACGTCGCTTGAAAGGAAGTGATCACGTGGCCCTATCAGATGATCCGTTCCTCGTTGTAGTTAGGCTTAAAACACGTTATTATAGTTATTTTGGCCAGTCTTGCTTGAAACCTTTGGAGTTCAAAGGGATTTTTGTTGTGAACAGTTTGAGTTGACTTTTTTATTTAAAATAATTTATTTTCACCGGTAATATCTACTGTTCAATATAATTCTTGAACAAAGACATTTATTGGAAATTATTCGCAATTCCAAACTGGAATATTATTCTTGGTGATGCAACAAGGAACTGTTGACACGACACATCAGGACAAAGCAGGTTATAGAAGACGTCATCGCCATCCATCTTGAAACTTCATCGGGATTCGAACTTTGATTCACTTAGAACTTTTTAGTGATAGAACAATTACTTTTTAATTCTCGGATTAATTTTCGATTAGATTCAGAACCCGTAAGTCCATTTTATTATTTTTACCTTCTTTTTCAAGTGAAATAAATTATTTTGTTAAATTTTACAAAGCTTGTTGGCTTCACTCTTTTCTTTGCTACCTTTGTACGAGCCTTGACACGTAACACTAAAGAAAATGAGATTAACACTGTGGCGAAAGGAAAGATAAGTGTTATGAAATAATCATTAGATATTTTGCATAATAATGATTTCCAAACTATGGGAAATAATATATAGGTGACCAACGATATTACTATTGTTATGCTGCCTAGTTATTATAGTGTGTACTATGTACATGGGTTATCCACATGACCCCAGTTTAATGAAATATCGCTAAATGTCTTTCTCACATGGAGCTTTAGAATATTTTAATTATGCTTTGCAGTAAGAATGAATTTTAGTAGCTATAACAAGAGGCATAAGGGATTAAAATACAGTTACAAAATCTACTTTCATTTCTATCAGCAGGCTCACCTTATTTTTGAGGACGTGTTTAGGAGTCGTCAGCTCTCTTTTCAAGAACACAAGGGCTTCACGTGTTAAATTTTAAAACGAAACAATGATTTTCATGACTTCACATACCTCTGTGTCTGACACATTTATTGAAAATGACTGATGTGTGATATGCAAATTAATGAAAAAGTATCTCAGTTTGAAAGATATTTTAGCGAAACGAGTGCCTGCTTAGTTTTCTTAGCAATGATAAGAACTGTGATATTTCATCAATAAAAAACTTGAACTTCATGATTAAAAAGACAGCGTATTTATTTTTATGAAGGATACATATTTGTTTTGATTCCATTTGATCGTACCGACTTTCAAATTTCTTTGACCGTGTAGAATGATAATTACATAGATTATATCATATTTTCTTTGATCACGTTATATTTTGTTTTCATCTTAATATACCCATATAATAAATGTCTTGTCTGCAACGGGTATAATAATTATAGGTTACTGCATTTCTATGGCAAAATATGAACGAGTTTGTCGGATGGATATATAACACGACCTTGGGAGTGCGGTATATCCATCCGAGAATACGAGGTCATATTTTCACATACAAATGCAGTAACAATTTTATTATATGCTCATTCTCTTATTCTACCTAAGGCTTAATTATATAAACAAAATAAACTACAAGAAACAAAGTAACTGAATTTATGCCGTATTCCAAACTAAATACACAAGCGCAGATTCATCAGTACACAACAACAACATTATTAATGCACACATAACTCCGAGCTGATAAAATTGAACTTAGTCGCGCGCTAGATATCACTTTCGAAAAAAAATGGCGTTTTGGTCTACTTAAAATGGAAATTTAGAGCAATATCGTGAATGAATGCGCATTGCAACAACTTTTCCATTTGGTCTGGAATGAATAGATTTTGGTACTTTTTGTCGATTCTACGAAATTTCGTGATTATGATTATGGACTGGATTATCTGTGCCAATTCTACATTAAGTACATCTGATTTCAGCAGCAAGGGAACAGCGTGTTGACATCTGCAAGTGTGTTTCTGTACTGTCATTGAATATTTTGAATCATAATGTGGGGAAAATATGAAGTCTTTTAATTATAATTATCAAAAAGACGCTATGGAATATAATGTTCATTCCATTTTGAGTGCAGTAAGGAGGATGTAATTGCACTTGGAATGTAGTCGAAATTACAATACAATTTCTAAATGCGTAATCAAACTTTAGAACCCATGACGTGGTTCATGTAATTGGGATTTGCAGAGCTAAAAAGAACATTTTGAGGAAATTCAGGATGTAAAACTGTAAATATATTTTTGCCATTCTTATTACCAGTTAAAGAAGAGATGTTTATGCTTTGTCACTTGCATGCTATTTGTAGGGACCCAGCAATTTTATGACCTGTCTGGCGTCTATCGCTAGCTTAAATCCGAAACATTGTATCTAAAAAGCTAACACGGAATTTTGCACAGCAGCTGGTATGTCGCAGTCCAAAAAACATCTGCTTTAGTTCATTCGGAAACAAAGCTAATCAACCAAAACGTAAAGCATCTACCACATAAGTGCACATGATTTGTTTACAAAGTAGTTCCTAATACACAATTGGGCACACGTGCCGTGCACGTGAGTGCATTATAGAGATGTGCAATATCGTAACATGTTGCACGATTCTGACAATGTAAAGTTAAAGGAGACAAACGTAAGTATATGATAATACATTATAATAATACATCATGACGTCATCACGTCACATAAGGTCAACCGACCGGTCATTCAAATGGATTCCAAAGATATTTCAGTAAACTATAATAATAATTTGGTCAAATGAAATGAGTCTGTATTACCTTGTGCTAAAAACAATCTTCACTCAGTGTACATTTCAAATAAAATGCATGAAAGGAGTAATAATTTGATCTTTGAAAAGTATCAAGAAAGTATTCGCCACGTTACATCGATGTATTTGCAATTGATACCGCCTAAACCAACAGCTAAATATCACAGGACTAAAAACGATACAGTCGAGAATCAACATATTCATTTATTAAACTCAGGCTTAAAATGATGGTTACCTAAAGTTCGCTCTCTTATTTTAACAGTCCATAGGAAACCATTGCAAGTCTTCTCTATGGAGGATAATTTGATCATGTTTGTAGACGATTTATAAGAATCATCTCCCTTACGGGTTGACTGTGTGTATGCATGTATGTATGTATGCATACCTGCCTGCCTGCCTGCATGCATGTATACATGTATGTATGTATGTATGTATGTATGTATGTATGTATGTATGTATGTATGTATAAGGTTTAACGGCAAGTCAACACAACCCCGGCTATATATTGCCGATAAACTTTAAAGCTCCACAATATAAAGGAAAACATATTTTTTTTTTTAAATATTGGAAGATGAACGATTTAAGATAAATATCAGCATATAGTAATACAAGAAAGAATAAAACATCAAAATACTAAAATTTATTTAAGGTATATAAAATAAAAATAACAGGAAAATAAAGAATAAAAATGTGTTATATATACTCTGGTCGAGGTTTATGTTGTTCAGGAGGTATCAAAATTTATTTAAAGGTATATAAAATAAAAATAACAGGAAAATAAAGAATCAAAATGTGTTATATATACTCTGGTCGAGATTTATGTCGTTCAGGAGGTATGCCCAATATGAATAACTCAGATTCATTAGTGTGATTGGTTCTTTACTAGGGATACTACTTTTCAGTTATGAGTCTTATGTTTTGAAGATTGCATGTAGAGAGGGAGGGAGGGAGGGGTGGGGTAGATATGAAAAATATATATATACAATGGGGATGCGTCGCCTAATGCATATTCACTCCGTTATTTTGCCTCTTTCTTTGCACATAATATGCATAAGAAAATTATATAGTCTTACGACAAGAACAATGAAACTCGCACAAATGTCAATGAAAGCTAAACGGAGCCAATAGCACTATCCTGTCTAAAAGTAACAACAGCTTAGGGTACAGCATGAAACTTAAACGCAGGGAGCTCAAACCCTATTGTTGTCAGTTTTGGCCACGAGTGGCCGACTTATCATATGTGCTCGTTTTCACAGATCACTCTCACATCTCATCTCAATCCGCGTGAGTTCCACTGTTGGCTAGACAAATGTGAGTATGTACGAAAGCCTGCCACTAACATCCCGTGGATCGGTGGTCCTTTTCGGGTGGCCGTCATGTATAGTCTGTCATGTTCGGAAGAATGGCGCTAAACCCCACGAAACAAATTAACACTGTCGGTGTTATACATCATTAACTTCAGGCTGTATGACTAAAGTAAGAATTTTGGCAACAGTATGATTTTCTCTAAAAAGTAAGTCTAGATACTTTTTAGAGTTTGTTTGACCTTGGTAACACAGTATAACGTCATTGGATCGATCACTCAGTAGTAGTATAGTGGGATAGCATAGCGTCAGTGGGAATTAGCATTACAGACCCCGCCTGGGACTGTATGGCGTCACGATTTAAAGCGTCAAAAGCACACCCTGGGACTGTATAGAGTCAGTGGAAATTTAACATAGGGAATGTATAGGGACAAGATGAATGGAACAGGTAGGGTGACGTCACGGTACTGGACAATTGCAACAATGTAGCAAGTACCGTGACGTCATGCCACCTGTGTCATTTCTATATACAAACACGAATCATTCGCGTTCGTGTCAGTGAATAGTATAGTATGTTTTATATATTCGCTTTTTTCCATAGATTAATGAACAACAATCTATCATACACAAATTATAAAATCGACTGACAAAATTTTTTAGGCAAGAGAATAATGTTTTGGGGAGTTAAAAGATAAATTATACAATCGAATAAAACATTTTTTTTTTAGGCAAAGTGAAAATAAATATCTTTTCGAGGCAGTGGAGTGGCCTTGAAAAGGGCCTTTGGGTTTTATGTTAACGACATAGAAGGCATCGCATAGGTCTTCTTCTCTTTCTCAAATTTCGTCTAACCTCTCGTCCATAAACCAGAACTCGCTTCAGACAGCCTTGTCTTTCTACATAGGTCCTTCTTTTCCGAACCCTTGTCTCGGTGATCCTAACGATTCTCCATGATGATCTAACATACATAGGTAAGTCCGTACGGAAAAACAACGACGATACGAAAGTAGACGATTCAACGTTGGTCCACATCTTTGTGACGAGAACAGGTGAAGAGAATGATGTGAACTGCGTTTATTTATAGTGGAAGAGCGGATCGAAACGGATTGAAATGGTCCACCAATGACAACACGCGTTACAAAATTCAATCACTTTGCGGAGTCTGTCTTCCAATCCGAAGAGAGCTACCTGTGGCGTCACATTCCCTATATAGGTGCGCTAGCGTCTGTGTGCAGTGAATCGATGCGACATTGTTTTGTGAAACATGACTGAAACTAAGAAGACAATGAATTGGGGTGCACCGGCTTTGGAGACGAAAAGCGATGGCATAGCAGCGGCTACCAAAGTTAACACAGAGCTACTTCCAGAAGAGGTTGATTTCAACTGGGATTTAGTAGATTTTTTTCTCTTCTTCGCAAGAATTTGTTCCGGTACCAATACTTTCGCCACTTTCTCCTTTACCACACGTCGACGATTTTAAACAAAGACAGAAAGAAGAATTGGAGAAATTTTTACATCAGCAGAAAGAGGCAGAACAAGCATTTCTCCTTGAACCACAACAGCGAGAAGAAGAAGAGGCAAGAAGGCAACGACAGGAAAAAGAAGCAGTAGAGAAGAAACAAAGGCTAGGAGAGAAGGAGAACAGTGAAAGTCAAACGGTAACGGTACTCTTGAACATTTTGGCCGAGTTAAGAAGTCTGAAACAAATGAATCAGACTTCTTTATTACGACCCAAGAGAAAAAGACCTTCCCGAGCCAAACAGTCCAACCCTGTTACTACACCGGAGATACCACCCCTAGTGATTTCTACTAAATCATTGACAGGAGCAAGTCCAGAAGTAGGCCTTGGCCGTGGCAAAGGCTTAAGGCAGTTAAAGCGGATTGCTCCTCGTTCCAGAGATTGTTTTCTGAAAAAAAACCCAATGGCCCTTTCAGGGCCACTCACTTCTTTCGAAAAGAGATACTAATTCATTTTGCCAAAATCAATTAAAACTCAAATTTCCTTTTATTTTTTTAACATTATGATGTACATGTATGAGTGCGTGAGTAGCTCCTTAATATTCTAAACAATCAAAACCAAGAGACACTTACGTTTTTTCAGTCTGGTCTATCCTGGTACAAATTTTTACAATCCAATATCACAACACAATTAACACAACACTTTTTTAAAAAGTTCATAGACTTCTTCTGTGTCTTTTTTCTTTCACTCTCTGTTTTTTTAATTTCTTCACTTTCACAGTTTTTTCCTCTTCTTCTTCTTCCTGACATTTTTCTCGTCTTCTTTTCTTTTCTGTCTTCTCTTTCTGAACGTGACGGGGTTCTTCCTTTGCCGAGGGCACCTCTTTTACCTCTTCCTCCTCCTGCTCCTGTTCTTTCTTAGGACACTCTGAAGACAAATGTCCTTTCTCTTTACAATGATTACAGGTATCTTGACTCTTGTCTCCTTTGACACTGGTCTTGCTTTTTTGACGGTCTGGACATTCTGTAGCCCAATGCTCTTTCTTCTGATAGATATAGCAAGTGTCTTGACTTTTATCTCGAAAGGAGGCAGAGTAGTCCGCCGGCTTGTCTGAAGAATAGTTTCGTATGACACCTCGCAAAGCTCTGATAAGAAGTTCGATCTGTGTGGGTTCTTCCATCATGTTTATCGGCCTGAGAGCGAAATGAATACTGAGAGGGAAGGCACCAGCCCTTTATATATACACTGAGTCTGACATGGATATATTGGGGTCAGTGGCGTTTCAAATGTAGTCACTTTACTTTTTGCAGCCAAGATGAAACGATCACATTATTTCGTAAAGAAAAGAGAAGAAAATAAGAGGCAGAAACGTGATATATCTCCTAGCACATTAGCTGAAGTCTTGGCTCAAATTTATGCCAGCGATTTTGAAGATGAGATGAGTGAACCAGAATCTAGGCCCAGAGATTCTACACCAAAACAAAGTCCATCACCATCAGTAAACCCTGAAAAGTACTTCCACATTCGAGAGACGAACAAACGCTCCTCCAGAAAATTTAGAACTACGGCCTACACGTACGCAGTGAAGTTTAAAGATTTCAAGTCCGACGTGCCGTTGAAGAAGCAGAAGGGATCATCACTGATGTGTGGGATTCTTTGTTAACCACACTGAAACGGCAATGTCAAGCCAAGGAAGACGATCGCTTGAGACTTTCCATTCATCACGACAGTTTGATGTCCCCCGTTTGGATCGAGTTTAGCAGTCCAGCAGAATTGACACCTTCCAAAGTCATGGACAAGATTCAACACGTACAACAATCCAATGACAAGTTTCACATCACCGACGGAAAAGCGACACTGTTCATGACCCACGTGTCTCTTCCCCAAGGGACAGGACATGGCAAAAAAGGTGATCTTGGTAGACAACCTGCGCAGAACCAAAAAGAGTCTCGTCCAAATTAACAATCCTCAAGACAAGATGTGTTTAGCCCATGCCATCGTGGTGGGATGAACGTATGCCGACAAGAACGACACGGCAGAATGGAAAAGAACCTGGAAAACTATTCAACAATCGGACCGAGCCAAACAACGAAGAGAAGCAGAACTCCTGTTACAGCAAGCATGGCTATCCAAATACACACCTTGCGGCATTCCTGAAATGCAAAAATTGCAAGACGTCTTGGCTCCACGCTACACCTTGAAAGTGTATCCTCAAGAAGTGCGCGGACCTCTGTTGTTTCGAGGCAAAAATTTCAAAGACGGAAAATACATTCACGTCTATCATCACGATGAACATTTTGATGCCATCACCAGTATCACGGCATTCCTGTCATACGGTTATTACTGTGAGAAATGTAACTATGGTTATAACAATCGAGAGCAACACAAGCATTGCGGATCGAAATAAGAGGGATGTTTAGCCTCTAAGCGTTGTCTGGACGAAGGACAAGAACGAGTGCATTGCCCAACTTGTCAGCGTACGTTTGTCAGTCCTACCTGTTACCAACAACATCTAACGACGCAAGGTTCACAGCAGAAAAGTGCTTGTCAGCTCCTGAGATTGTGCCCTACTTGTGGACAAGGCATACGTACCAATAATGCCAAGGTGCACGTCTTTTCAGGAAAGAAGCGATGTCACATTTGTCACCAAATCGTGGACTTGGAACACCAATGCTACATTCAAAAATACCAATCCAAATATGAAGCAGAAGATAATGACCAGAAGAAAGGGAATTTCATCTTTTTCTATTTTACATGCATGCAAGAGACTGCATTCACATTCCTAATTTCTACGTGGCTCACCGAGCTTGCGAGAAGTGCATCCAAGACCTTATCGTCACTCATTGCCCTCACTGTAGCAAGATTCCTGGAGGACGTGAAAAAATCTTTCGGGGATCGAACACGCTAGCCGATTTTGCCCAATGGATCTTAAACCCTATCGACGAGACGTGGAGCCAAGAAGACATTGAACGTTATGGAGATTGTCATCGCTATGCCACGGTGATGACTCACAATTTCTCATGATACGATGGACAATTTCTTTTGAGATACTATACGGAACAAAGTACCGAACGTCCTAAAGTGACCTTGAACGGAGCCAAAATCATTTCCATGCAAATGGGTCAAGTGCAGTTTAAAGATTAGATGAGTTACTTGGCCATGCCTTTGAGTCGCATGCCTGAAACGTTTGGAATGACAGAAATGGTCAAAGGCTATTGTCCGCACTTTTTCAATACCGAAGCCAATCAACATACCGAACAACGAGAAGCTGTCTACGTTTTACCAGACTCACGCCTCGGACCCTTTCGACTTTCAGGAAGAAATGTTAAAATGATGTCGTTCCGACGTGGACATTTTACGGCGTTGCTGTGGAAAATTTCGAGAACTGTTCATGGAACACGGAGGGACCGATCCTTTGAAGAAGCCTGCACCATTGCCAAAGCGTGTTCCTTAGTGTACCGCCAACGATTCATGTCCGAAATCACCCTGGCTGTCATCAGTCCTCAAACAACCAATTTTGTCAAATGTCAATGCTCGGTCAAAGCACTACTCTGGCTACATTACTTGTGTGACAAGGAAGACAAATGGATCCAACATGCTCGCAACGGAGGAAGCGAAAAGACCATCGGAAGGTATTAAGTGGATGGCTGGGACTTAGAAAATCCCAAGATCGTTACGAGTTTAACGGGTGCTTATTTCACGGATGTCCTAACTGCTACCCTCAACGTAACACTAAACATCAGTTTTTACAACGGACCATGGAAGACTTGTACCAGGCCACTTGTCAGCGACGCTTGAATTTAGAAGAGCAAGGATACCAAGTGGTAGAAATGTGGGAACACGAATACGATCATCGATTGAAAACCGATCCCGTGTTTAAGCGCATTGTGGAAAGTTATAAGCTGGTGGACCCACTGAACCCGCGGGACAGTTTGTACTGAGGACGGACGAATGCCACCTGTTTGCTGTACCAAGCCGACGAAGAGAAAGCAGAAGAAATCAAATACTTGGACGTGTGTTCTCTGTATCCGTACGTGTGCAAATATTGTCACTTTCCTGCAGGGCACCCGCAATTGCTGACCGAACACATCGACCTGGACAACATTCGCCAATACGAAGAATTGATCAAGTGTAAAGTCTTGCCTCCCACGTACTTGTACCATCCCGTTTTACCTCACCATTGCCAAGGAAATCTGATGTTTTCCATGTGCCGTACTTGTGCCGAAATGTGCAACCAAGACCGACCTTGTCAGCACACTCAGGAAGATCTCGCCTTGACAGGAACGTGGGTCAGTGTGGAATTGTTTAAAGCTCTGGACTTTGGATACCAACTGTTAGAAGTGTACGAAATTTACCACTTTCGCAAGACAGAAAAATACCACAAGGGCGACGAGACTCAAAAAGGCATTTTCGCAGACTACGTGAATGCCTTATTGAAACTGAAACAAGGACCCAGTGGCTATCCTTCCTTTTGCGACAGTTCAGAAGACCAAAAGAAATTCAAAGAGAAATACTGGGAGCAGGAAGGTATCATATTAGACCACATCGAGAAAAACGAAGGAAGGCGATCGTTTGCCAAAGTGATGTTAAATTGTTTGTGGGTCAAAATGGCACAACGACCGTATTTACCCAAGACGGAGTATTTGACAGAACCTTCCCGCTATTTCCAGATGATTCACGACAAAACCAAATACGTGAAACACGTGGACGTCGTTCGTGAGGACTTGATCTTAGTCAATTACGAAGAAGAACTGGACTTTGTAGAAGCCGACAAATTTGGAAATGTCATCATTGCGGCTTACGTGACAGCCCATGCTCGCTTAAAACTGTACGAAACTTTAGAACTGTTAGGAGATCGTGTGCTGTATTTTGACACCGACAGTTGCATCTACATCTATCGTATGGGTCAACCTCACCCTGTCATCGAAGGAGACCGTTTAGGAGCCTGGACAGACGAGCATCCCGACGACAAGATTCAAAGATTTGCAAGTGGCGGTCCCAAAAATTACGGATACGAATACCGTAACCCTCAAGGAGAAGTACACACGGAGTGTAAAGTGAAAGGATTGGCTCTCAATTATCGCACCAGTCGACTGGTGAACTTTGACGTCTTGAAAGAAGCCTTGCAGTTAGGACAGGATGGACATTTTAAAGTGACCACCCACGAACCGCACAAGATTGTACGTTTACCCACACACCAAATCATCAGCCGGCCCTTGGAAAAAGTCTATCAAATCGTGTGCCAGAAGCGACTTCGGCTTCCCAATCACTTCACTTTATCCTACGGTCACGCCGATATTGCCCAGCATATAAAAAGGGACAACGTTCAAGACCGATAGTTCATTGTGACTACCATTGCCAAGCGAGAAAGATGACAGCAAGTATCAAGCAAGAGCAAACTCGAGTACGATGCTGTTTCTTGCGATGGCAGGGATGCCGTACGCTGTGACCTTAGCGATTCAGTACCACATCATGGAAATTTTGCTACGACTGTACCTACCATGGAAAGTGATGCTGTGCGTGTCAAACCTGATGGATGCGAAAGCGATGCCACTCGTTATCGCACACCTTTTCACTTTACTGGTTTTCATGGTGGATGTCATCCTAATGAAACCATGCGGCTACCACCATACGGATGTCATGTAAAACTGAGCAGGCTCCTACATATTTCACCGTACCCTCATCGAAATGAACCTGTGAAAGACAAATATTCGTTCCGTGTACGTTTGCCAGAATACTGCGACTATGGAAGTCGATTCCAAACCTTGCGAGGAAAATGGCCAAAATATCTGGGAGGACCTACCATCGAAGAATTAGCTAGAGCTGGATTTATCTACTTGGGCGAAGGGGATGAAGTCAAGTGCTTCAGTTGTGGTGTGTCACTTCACGAGTGGGAGAAGAAAGATTGCGTTTACCTGGAACATGATCGATGGTCTCCAGATTGTCACTACCTACCTTTAGCGGGGCCTCGTCATTGAAGTGGGCATACCATGTCGTGTAAGAAACCAGCTGCTTGGATAGGAGTCAAACATTGGACAACCCCTACACAAGTATTTAAACCCCATGTAGAAAATAATATTCAAAGATTACCAAACGAATTGCAAGAGAAGATCTACAAGGACTTTTGGCAGGGACTTGCCAGAGCCAAATCTCAATCAGTGACTGTAGAACTTTTGTGCCGAGAAATTCACAAGAGGAAATTGACAAAAGTCAACAAACAAGTCCGAATTCTCTGGATCAAGGGTGCGTTCAACCTACTATTTCGCTTTAGACCATTTACATTTGAAGATTTTATTGACATTCTTGACCGTTTCCTGGAATGGCAGTGGAGAGAAATTACTCACTACGTTCATTACTTTCGCTCTGGGAGAAGTGCAAGAGGTAAGAGAAAAGAGGTATGAAAACAGACTTCTATGCCACGACCTTTATCATTCGTGATGCTACAGATTCCGTGGAAGGAAATCAATGATACTATTCAAACAGCGCAGGATTACCAACACCTATTACAAGAACTGTGTCCATTGAATTGGGGTTGACATATAGTGTGTGTCTTAGTGACTTGCATTCTGGGATTTCGTTTACCAGTGGATTCCTTGTGGATTCTTTACGAACAGTACGTACCACCCAAAACATGAAAGTGGTCCCTTTAAATGTACACGAGAGACTCATTCTGCTCAAAGCTTTGCGCTTTCATCTTCATACTTCTCAGCCTCTAGGGGAAAACAACATTCATCAACTTTTAGGCACTGTAGATGTGTACGACGATGTGTGTGTAGCTTGTGACTTGGACCCTCACTGGAAAGATGTACGTGAATGGAAAGGTTGGGGGTTTGAGGCTTGGACAAAAGAAGTGGCACACTATGCCAAAGATTTGTAATCCGAAAAAATTAAAACGTTCAGTGAAAAAAGTAACTTTTAAACCAGTGTTAGTGACAGTGCCAGAAGAAGAAGAAGAAGAAGTTGTGACCGAGGAAAACCACTCTCTTCAGGACAGGACCGTGATCGACATCCCCGAAAGGCCATTCCGGGAGGACTCTTGTGTGAATGTGCCAAGGAGTGTAGAGACTCTCAGACCATTACACACTACCCCTACAATTTCACCTCTTGATCACCACAAATGTTGTACAGAGACTTGTTTATATTCCACTATGATCGTTTTCATGTGTCTTTTATTCATGTACTTAACCATTTGGCTTTTATGTAGTTTTGTCTTTCGTGTTGTTCACCGTTAAAGATGACAATAAGCGTGTCCTGAAAAAAGTATAAAAACTCTTGTCTTCTCTGTCTTCTTGTCAAAAGTGACATTTCTTACACTACTATGGCTACCTCTACTGTCTCTGCTCCCTCTTCCTCCACTGTCAAAGTCATTGATCGGACTAGTTGGGAGACCTTGTATCTTCGCCATCCCTTTAACATGCTCATTGCTGGACCTAGCGGTTCAGGCAAAACCGAATTTGTCAAACGTTTGATCGAACATAAACATCATTTGATTGATCGTCCTCCTCAACGCATCGTGTGGTGTTACAAAGAGTGGCAATCGGCGTACAGCCTTCTGCGAGAAAGTCAAGGCGATTCCATCGTCTTTGTGGAAGGCATTCCTGGCGAGGACGACGGATCGTGTCTGACCCTAGTCAAACTCATTTGATTATCTTTGACGACATGTTAGGAGAAGACGAAGAAGACATTAAACTCTGGTTTACGCGTAAAGGGCATCATCGTAATGCCAGTGTCATTTACATCACCCAAAATTTGTTTCAACTAAGTAAAACCCATCGTACCATCAGTCTCAATGCTTATTACGTGGTGTTGTTTAAAAGCCCTAGAGATAAATCGCAAATACAAGTCTTAGCGAAACAGTTAGGAATGCCTTGGCTGACAAATGCGTACGACGATGCCACTCAAACCCCACACGCTTATTTACTCTTGGATTTAAAACCCATCACTCCCGATTATTTGCGATTTCGTACCCATCTGTTTCACCACTGGTGTCAAGACGGAGGGCCTGTCGTGTACACGTCCCATTCGTCGACTTAACGACAATCACAATCACCAAAAAAGTCTATAAAAACCTGGTTCACTTTGGCTCTGTCTCACACATCGTCAACATGACGTCCCTTCAGTCTCATCTTCCTATTAAATTGATTCGTTCCTTGTACGGTATCAGTAGCGAAACAAAATTCACAAATACGTGCTCGTGTCTTAGAAACTAGTCTCAAAGAATTCTTACGATGGTTTACGTGACAGCACATCAATTACTGCAAGGCATCATTCAGATTCCACATCCAACCAAACGTTTTTTTTGAGAGAAACATTGTCGCCTTGACGCAGCTAGCCGATCCTCGCATTGACACTCAAATTGGATCCTAATGCTCCCAAAGTCGCCCCCAAGAAAAAAGCCACGCCCAAACGTACCCAGAAGAGAAAGACAAAGAGCAGCGGTGTCAGGACCAGGTCACAGCCTCAGAAAAAGAAAAAGAAAAGTCCACAGAAAACAGCTTCTACTCGCAAGAGAGTGTCTCCAAAACCTTCTCCTCCAGTGGTGACACTCTCTTCCTCTTTAGCGGCAGTGGCCGCTGCTCACAAAGTACCTGCCCCCAAAATGAAAGTCCAAGAGAGAACGGGTGTGTTACAGAGTTTACTGGATTTGTCCAAGCAAGAACTGTCCCAATTTAGTCCGTTGCGAACTCCTCCACGACGTGTGTTGCCTGTCATCAAGTTGATACGACTTAAAGACAATCAGTGGCGACGCATTCCAGTATAAAAAAGACCTGAGGCAAACAATACGGATCAGTGTTTTGTGCTGCTGAACGCCCAAAGATGTCCCCTCCAAGACGTGTACACTGTTACCCTCGTGTTCCTTCTTCGGTCCAAAAAGGAAAAGGAAAACGAAAAGACAGTCACGCCATCCTAAAAAGCCCTTAGCCAAACATCGACGTCACCCCCAGAAGAGACACACTCTTCCAAAGAAAAAAAGGAGCATCCAAAGGGGAGGATTTGCTACGGTACTTCTCAAAGGGATTGATTTTAAAAAGATTCTAAAAGATTCTAAAAAAAGATAAAAGGACGTATGTCGAGCCTTGGATGTCAGTGTATGTTGTGCACCAAAAGATGGCTCCTCATTGTCGTTTTCCTGTCCAGAAAGGAAAATGAAAAAGAAAAAGACAGTTTCGTCATCCGATAAAACGCTTAGCCAAACAGCGACGTCACTCCCAGAAAAGACACATTCGTCCAAAGAAAAAGAGGAGTCACCAAAGAGGAGGATTCTTTGCCGATTTTGTAAAACACATTGTTACCTTTATAACGAAGCGATAGTCCCCTAAAAAGGATAAAAGACCGTGTGACAAGTCATCGAAGTTAGTGTATTTTTGCTGTGTGCCACGGAACCAACGAACCAACCGAAAAAAATGTATCCCCAGAAAAGACATTTCTCTTCTACCCCCAAAGGAAAGAAAAGGAAAGGACTGCCACCTCGTTTCGTCAAACATTGGGACATGTTGTCTGTCCTGTCCAAAGCTCCTCCATCCATGCGAAAACAACTCATTCAAACTGCCTCCAAAGACGTCATCGATACCGTGTGCGAATGTTGTCTGAATGTCTAGAAAGGCACAATACCTTTGTCTAAACACCAGAAAGAATGCTTACCCAAACATCGACACGTTCTTCGCCAAATGGTCCAAAAGAAAATACCCATTGGTCAAAAGAAAAATATGTTGGTGCAACGCGGAGGAATTTTACCCTTTTTCCCCATGTTGCTGAAAGGAGTAATGGGAACAATAGGAGGACCCTTGTTGAAAGGAGCATTGGGAAACATTCTGGGAGGATGAAGATAAAAAGGTCCAAGAAGATAAAAGGGACCTTTGGAGTGAAAAGATCTCAGACGTGATCCTCGAAATCCGATGGAAGGACGAAAACTGGCTTCAGTGCCTTACAAACGATGGATGGAATACCATCGTTGGCAAGAACAACGAACCCCTCATTTACCTCCCAGTCCTCATTTGACCGAAATGTTTCAGTTACAACACGAACTGCAATCCTTGATGGATCGCAGCGATTTGTCAGAAACGGAAAAATCGCAACGGTACGGTCAGTTGTTACAACGACTGCAACTCTTTCACCAAAATGCTTTTAACGAAACAGTTCAACCCACTCTGAAAGATTTTAAGGCCTTGATGAAAAGTCCATCACCACCACTACCACCTCCAATGATCAAGACAGAAAGTCCACTACCACTAGTCCCAGTGATAAAAACAAAAAAAGAAGAAGAGCTTCAAACTCCATCAGAAAAATAAAGCAAGTTAACAACACCACCAACATCCAGAATTGGTTTGGTTAAAAAGATGATGACTACTCCTTCTTCCTCAGAAGAGAAAACGAAAGCCAAGTCAGAAGTGAAACAAGAACTGATTACCCCTATTCAAACATTCTCTTCCTCAATACCTATTGCTCGTCGGACACGCAAAGCATTACAAACCAAGAAAATACCACAGAAAGACAAGAGTATCATCAGTGAATCACTTATTAAAAAATGGAGGTGTTAACCAGCATTTACTACGATCCAGTCCATCCCGCAGGTTACGGAGGGGTTCAGAAATTGTATCGTGCTGCCAAAACTCGACTGAAAAGTATCCGTTTACCTCATGTGCAACGCTGGTTACAACAACAAACCACGTACACCTTACACAAACCCATTCGACGAAAAATTTCCAGAATTCGCACCTATGTAGAGGGTATCAATCATCAATGGCAAGCCAATTTAGCCGATGTCTCTCATTTGGTCACCTACAATCGTGGCTACAAATATTTGTTTTGTGTCATCGACGTCTTTTCCAAATTTGCTTGGGTCGTACCATTCACTTCCAAATCGAGCAGTGAGATAGTGCTAGCCCTCCAGCTGGTGTTGAAACAAAGTGGGCGTCACCCTCTTCGATGGCAAACTGACAAAGGCATCTAATTTCTGAACCAAGCTTTCCAAAAAGAATTGAAGAAACGTGACATTCATTTTTTCACCACAGAGAATCGCGAAACCAAAGCTAGCATCGTGGAACGTTTTCAACGCGCCTTGAAAGAACAAATGTGGAAATAATTTACGCATCAACACACTCTCAAGTACATCGACGTCTTGCCACATCTCGTCCAATCGTACAACCAATCTTACCATCGGAGCATTGGGTGTGGCCCCCAAGAAGTGACTGCTGACAACGAAGTGACCGTCTTCGAGCGTCTGTTTGGTACGTCCCCGACAGTGCCTGTCCCCAAGAAAGGTGGAGTGTTGGCATCAGGAGATTGGGTGCGCATTGGCAAAACCAAACGCACTTTCGACAAAGGTTACTTACCCAACTGGACCACCGAATTCTTTCGTGTCACTGAATGAGTGCGTGGCCGTTATCCTCCTGTCTATAAATTGGAAGACATGAACGGGGAAGTGTTAAAAGGAACGTTTTACTTGCCCGAGTTACAACGTGTAACCAACAAAGAAGACGACGTGTACGAGAGAGAAAGCATTCTCGATCGAAGAACTCGTAAAGTGAGAACACGACTTGTCAAAGAAGTCAAAGTACGTTGGAGAGGATATCCTCCCAGTTTTGACTCTTGGATCGACGCTTCGCAACTCATCGACTATAAAAAGAAGTGACCATCATGCCCTTCAACACCGCCTCAGCTACTACAGTGACCACTCCTTCCCCCAGTTCTTCTCTATCAAGATCTACAAAAGCAACCCTTGTGGGTGTGGTGTGGGGAACGTGTGCCTAAAACGCAAATCGTCTTTTTCTGCCAGATCTTTGTGGTGTATTGTGTCATCGGTGCTGCCATTGCCAATTTGAGTTTGCAACAAGGAGACAAACAATTGTGGACCATTTTACTTAGCAGTTGCATTGGCTACGTTCTTCCCAGTCCCTCTCTGAAATATTCCACTAACGGAAACAGCAACGGGAGTCTTGTGTCCAATGTTGGTCTCCCTTCCAACAGTCACCCTAACCATCCTCTTTTAGACACTCCTCTGACTTCCAGTGACTTCTCGGACACTAGGACTGTGGAATTATGAACAACCAATTTTACTTAACGTTACCTAGTGACAGTTCCATAGAGGTGTTTCCCAATAACACTTTGTGCTGTTTCTCGGCCAGATTACCTCAAGCCATCCAATTGGATCACGAAGCCCATTGGGAAGTGACTTTGGTGGAAATGATTCACCCTACACAAATCAAAAACATCGTCGAAAATGAAAACATTTTTACTGTAGAAGTTTATGACGAACAAGTGCAACAATCCATGGATGAACGCGCTAGTGTAGCTGACTTTATGAAATCACAAGACCCCAAAACTAAACGAACCACTTATCTGATGAAAATTCCTGCGGGCTATTATTTTAGTGGTCAACATTTGGTGAACGTCATTGCTGACAGGTTCAATTTCATGTTTGGTAAAGCCTTGGAGAAAGCCAGAAGAAGTGTCACGATCGAGTACCACAAAATAGCTCGTCGCCTAATGATGAAAGTTTCAGAGGACAAAGTATTGGCCATTACATTTTGTCCTGAATTGTATGACATTTTGGGTGGAGACCCCAAGATGATCAAGATTAGAAACGAAATACCATCCGTGACCGGTAACTTGGATTTTGCGATAATATTTTCGATTCTCTTTAGAAATGAACCAAGGACTGAATTTGATGTTTGTGTACTCCGATGTGGTGGAGTACAACGTGGTGGGGCACACAACCGTACCGTTACTGCGTGTCATTCCTTTCAAAGTGGATTCTGCCACGGCTGCTGACGAGGAAGGTGGAAACACCTATCACGTTCACCGCGAATTTGTACATCCTCACTATTTGCCCGTCAATAAGTTGTATTTCGACACTGTCATCATTACTATAAAAGGAGATCTGGGACAAAATATTCCATTCATCAAAGGGAAAGTCACAGTGAAACTCCATTTTCGAAAACGATTACTCTAACTTTTTGTCAGTCATGTATCCTGTGTACCAAGGAGTCGCTCTACAGCGAGGACATGGTTTATGTGATATGCTCAAATCGGCCTTTCGTAAAGTGGCTCCCGTTTTGAAACCGATGGTGACACGGGGATTGCACGCCTTAAAAGATGCTGCGTTGACGCACGGCAAAGAATTTCTCCAAAATGTCATCATTGACAAACAAAACCCCAAAGAAGCTTTCTTGAGAGCAGGCACAAATGTCCTGCTTCAAACGGGTAAAGACATTTTGGGTCAGGCATTCCTGCTTCCCTGACGCCACAGCAAGGACAAGGCAGAAAAAGACGACGAAAAGACCCCTTGAGAGGACTTCACACCCCTAGAGCTAGAAAGACTAAGAAAAGAAAAACTGTCCGAGAGTTGGACGTTTTTGATTATTAAAAAAAAGAAAATGATGCAACGAGAGTCTTGTGCTTGTTCCAAGTCAGAACTGGATCTGTTTGCCATGCCACCCACCATGATAACGATGCAAGAATCCCAATGGGTCGAATTTCATCCCGTCTCCTCTTTGACGGATTCAGCTCCCATCGAGTTTGAAATCAAAGGACAACCCGAAGATTACATCGATCTGAATAGCAGAAACTTGTATCTGAAACTGAAAGTGACCAAAACCGACAACACCAATCCGGGAGCCGATACCAGAGTAGCTCCCGTCAACAATTTCATGCATTCCTTGTTCAGCGAAGTGGATTTGTACTTGAACAACAAACTGGTCAGCAGCAGTATGGATACTTACCCTTACCAAGCGTACCTAGAAAATCTCTTGACGTACGGAAAAGAGGCCAAGAACACTCATCTGGATGCCGTCGAAGGAAAATCCTGCAAGGTCATAATTTAGAATTGATGGATAGTTTGCATTTGGACATGTGGTTGCAAGACAAGTATTTGCTGATTGAAGTGGATATTCGCCTGAGACTCAATCGCAGCAGTGTCGCTTTCCATTTGATGGCTCATGCCAACGAGTACAAAACCATCATCCAACAAGACAGACTTTACGTTCGTCGCGTAAAAGTGTTACATAAAGCGGGAAACGACATCAGTCAAACATTGAGCAGATCGACCGCCAAGTATCCGATACGACGTGTAGAAGTGAAAACGTTCACCATTGCTACTGGACTCCTATCCAAGATTGAATATCATCTGTTCCAAGGACAGTTACCCAAACGTTTAATCGTTGGCATCGTAAGTAGTGCAACCCTCAACGGAGCCCACGATCAAAATCCTTTCCCGTTTAAGCACTACAGAGTGTCCAAGATTGAAGTCAGTCGCGATGGCAAGACCTTGTGTACCAGACCCTTCGACCCTAACTTTGCCGAGAAGAATTACTTGAGATCGTACTTGTCCCTGTACGATGGTACCGGACAACTAGGAACCAACACCAGTCACGGTATTTCGTACGAAGATTATGTCGGAGGTTACACTTTGTGGGCCTTTGATTTCACTCCAGACCAAGGCAGCGACGAGGGACATTTCAACCCTATAAAATCTGGTCAACTGCGTGTGGAACTTCAGTTTGCAGAAGCTCTCACCGAGACGGTCAACGTCATCTTGTATGCCGAATTCGATAATACCATCGAAATCTACAGTTTGAGATAAGTCATTCTAGACTATTAGAAACAATGGAAGACTCCTATCCCTCATTGAACGATAGAGAATCTTTGGACATGGAATGGGAGGATAGCGTGAAAACAGAACCCCAAGACCAAGACAAAGAGGACGAGGTAGTTGTCAAGTCCAGATGGCCAGAACAAGAACAACATTTAGTGTCCTGTTTTGCTAAACACCTGTCGGATACAATTACGGAATTGAATAAGAGAGATTGCTATGGATGTCAAAACGATCATCCCAGTCAAATTCAACACGATAAATGTTTGATGATGAGTCAAGAAGAAAAATTGGACGAGTATCTGGACGACGCTTGGAGTCTCATCTCGGAAGAAGCAGTTTTGCATGAGTGGTATAAAGACTTGCGTGATCATTCCTGTCCACCATTTTCTACTCTAGAGATCTATTGCATCGAATCTCTCTTAGCCCAGAGTGCGGAAACGAAACGAAGAAACGGCTACTTGACAGAGCGTTTCAAACAAAAAGTCAGAATTGAATTGATGACTTATCAGTACCTGTGAAAAAAACAACACAACAAAAAATGGATACGTGGGAACTTTATTATCTTTTGAATAATAGTTCGAATACTGCTTCTTGGAATCCTGTCGTGTGAGCTAAAGATGAACTACCTCATCGCAAACCTCAAGACCATCAAGCTTATGTCATCAACACGGACGAAAGTCATCTTCCAGGAACTCACTGGGTTGCCGTCTACTTCCCTCAAGGGGATTGTGTGGAATATTTTGATTCGTATGGATTACCCCCTTTGGAAGACGACATCATTGACTTTATGAGAAGAACTGCCCAGACGTCACGATACAATAATGTGAAATTACAAGGCACAGATTCCATAGTGTGTGGACAATATTGTGTGTATTTTCTTCATCAACGCAGTCTTGGATATACTTTAGAACATTTAGTGACTTATTTTGATCGTCACTCTTCTAGAAACGATGAGAAAGTAGATCGATGGTTTTGTGACCATTATGGCTATCTTTTGTCTTTAAGCTAGGAAATGTAGTGTACATCAATGGCCTCATGACTTCCATCAATGGAAATCTCACATGATTTCACAACGTTGTCAACCTTTTCAAAATAATTTGTTTGATGTTATTGTTACTTGTTAATTGTTACTTGTTACTTGTTGGTTGAATAAAAAATGTTGTGTTTTGGAAACAAAATGTGTCTGTCGTTTGTCTTCAAAAAAAACCCTGTGAATATATGCTCTTTGATTTCTCTCTATCCCTCACCATGACATGAGCTATCATAGCGTTCCGACACTAAAACCGAGTAGGGATGTTTTCTATCGCGTCCGCGTTTGAACCATATAAAGCGGGTTGGTCTCCAGTCTGGCCATCCACTGTTGACTCGTCTACCTATGAACATGCCTTCCAGACTAGCCCAGCTGAACGAAGCTTACGTCAATTTACATCGTGTCAGGCTAAACCTGATACCGAAGCCTGAAGAGATAATGTCAGGATGTTATCCATAGCCCAAGACCTAGTAGAAGAGGTTTTCAGAGAGGAAATTAAAAAGGAACAAGAAGAATGGACAGAGAAGTACAGGCTTCAGAAACAGAGAGAACATCAACAACAGCAGCAGCAGCAACAGCAGCAGCAAGAACCAAACAGAGGTTTTGTCGACTGCCGTGTGGACACCAAAGAGTTATCCTTCTCTTTCCGCAGAAGCAGGCCTTATCGTATAGGAAAGCCTGCTGCCAGACGGGAACGCAATCTTAGACAATAAAAAAAGATTGCCATTACTTCCCATCAACAACAAAAACAGCCCTTTTCAGGGCTACCCCAATACTCTAGAAAAGGCATACTAATTCAATTTCCAAAACAAATTTATGTGTTTGTGTCTTTAAAAAAGTAGAAGTGCGTCTATAAGCATTTCGTTTCTTTGTCTTGTCGAATCGTGCATGTCTGTGTTTGTAAGTAAAAAGTAAAAAGTCAACGCGAGTGTTTCCTTTAGGTCCGCGCGTTTGATGTGATGGTAAGTTTTGGTGCCAGGGAATGTTTTTCTTTACGTTCGTGCTCTGGAAATATAAAGCAGAGCACTCGTCAGTCTGGCTACCCATTGTTAACTCGTCAACATTAAAAATGAATAGCAGAATTGCTAAATTGCTTGAACTCCAAATGCACCTGGAGTATGCCAGGCGACTCCTGGATGAGCTGGCCATAGAGACCGTTGCAGAAAGTGCCAGACTTGAGGAAGAAGAGAAAAAAATGAAGAAAGAAGAGGAGAAAGAAAAGAAAAGAGGGATCCTGTCTCACCTCTTCATGAGACCTCAAAGCTGAGGTGAGGACACAACAACCAGTACGACCACCTCAACCACAGCCACAACCACAGCCACAGCCACAACCACAACCACTACCAGTAGCACAATTTATTCATCCACGGTTGTGGTATAGGAGAAGGAGGGAAGCCTTTACTATCCCAGAGACGGAGGACTGGGAGAATGAAACAAGTCAACCTCCCTCTGCGCTCCCAACCACACGTGTCAATTGGGAGAATGACTGGAGCCGACGTTGTGTGTGTGGTGCCAGGCCAGGAAGGTGTCACCATTAGCCAGGTGCAACTGGAGTTCAACGAAAAACAGCCCTTCTCAGGGCTAATCAGATCTCTCGAAAAGAGAGACTATTCAAGTTGCCAATTGGTGTGAATGTAGAGTAGTGTGACTATAAACACTCACTCCTTTACTGTTGTGTGTGTGTGTGTGTGTGTGTGTGTGTGTGTGTGTGTGTGTGCATTCGTTTGTGAGGATAGTATAGTGTGTATGTTTTATGCTTTCGAGTTCGTTGGTGAGGATAATAAATAGGTGTGTGTTTTATGCTTTTGCGTTCGTTGGTGAGGATAGTAAATAGGTGTGTGTTTTATGCTTGCTCGTTCGTTGGTGTGGATAGTAAATAGGCGTGTGTTTTATGCTTTTGCGTTCGTTGGTGAGGATAGTAAATAGGTGTGTGTTTTATGCTTGCTCGTTCGTTGGTGTGGATAGTAAATAGGTGTGTGTTTTATGCTTTCTCATTCATTGGTGAGGATAGTAAATAGGTGTGTGTTTTATGCATTCGCGTCCGTTGGTGTGGATAGTAAATAGGTGTGTGTTTATGCTTTCTCATTCGTTGGTGTGGATAGTAAATAGGTGTGTGTTTTATGCTTTCGCGTGCGTTGGTGTGGATAGTATATCATATGTGAAGTGAGTTTAAGGGATGTTTTCGTTCACGTCCGTGCTTGACGTATATAACGCGGAACGCTCGTCAGTCTGGCTACCCCACCGGACAAGCATAGTGTGTCCTGGTTCGGACAAACTCAAAGGCAAGGGGCAGTCCAGGGAGCTCTACCTGCTGCCCCACAAAACCCTATCGGACAAACAGCGCATCCATATCGAGTTGCAATTACTCCTCGCAAGAAGGAGATATTGCAGTACCCAGCTCATATGGATTTCAAATAAAGTTAGGAAAAAACCAAGGGTCTTCAATTTGGTTCATGAAGGCCCGCTACCAAAACAAACGTGATCCTTACGATTCCGCCTCGTCGTCAAAAACAAAACCTGCATAATCACCAAATTAAGATAATAAAAATGGAAGGGCAAACCTTCCCCAGATTGGTACAAACTTTCGGAAAACGGATAAGTACACTATGTACGCAAAATTCAAATTCAACAATAATACCCAATCCACCAAAATTAAAACTCAACAATTGCTCTACCAATTGAATGAGTGGCTCACACAACATTGGTATAAGGAAGTCCATTAGAATAACTGGACTAGATGTGACATTAAACCCGACCTCGCCGTTAGGTCGGGGCGCATGGTTGCGGGTCTTGGTGTTCCCTGTGTGGCTGTCCCTGGGGCTTTCGGGCCGTTTCTGCGCTGCCTCCTTTCCGGGTCTCTTTCCGCCTTTGCCTCGTTACGGACATGTCGGCTTGCTGGGTATACGAACTGAAAACAAACTAGGGGGTTATGATGGCACCATACTCATAACCCCTAGGAGGACGTGAGGGCACAATACTCACACCTCGAAGGGCCCAGCCTAGGGCTCTGACAGGCAGTGGTGGCACCATACCCACACCTCCGAGGGCCCAGCCTAGGGCTATAACCAGTCGCGAAGCACATGGTGCATATGCGACTATAATCCATTTCAGTCAGTCAGTCAGTCTGGCTACCCACGTTGACTAGTCAATACAAGATTGAATTGTTTAACAAGTTAAGAGACAGTTATTTTTGGATGATGGATGCAGCCTACGCAGTGGAAAGGCTAGAACAGGAATGGAACTATCCAGATAGCCAAGACTTTGTGACCACTCAAGTCACTAGTCTAAAAGTAGCCAGGGATCAGGTGGCATGGATGATAGAAGAGGAGTTGGAAAAAATAAGAGGCTTCATCCATCGTAAATATGTGAGAGTAGGGACATTGAAGGACGCACTTGATAATGTCATCCAAATGAGGTGCTTTTTAGAAGAGCAAGCCAATTTTACGGAGTGGTCTTTTGTCCTGTGGGGATTAGAGAAATTAAGGAAATATGAAAACCTAATGAGAAAAGTGATGAATAAAGCGGTAACGAAAATCAAAGACACCTGGACAAAAGAGAGAAAGAAGAAGGAAAACAGAAAGAGAAAAGAGGACTTTGAAAGACTAAATCAAAACTGGATGAAGGTACAGGAAAAGTTTAGAGAGACATTCTGACTGGATTCCAGACGAAGAAAAGAAACAGAAGAAGAAAGGAATAATTGGAAAAGTGAAGAGCTGGTGGACAAAATGGAGACAAAAGAAGAAAAAGAACCCAAAGGCCCCTTTCAGGCCTCTCCACTGCCTCGAAAAGATATTTATTTTCACTTTGCCTAAAACAATGTTTTATTCGATTGTATAATTTATCTTTTAACTCCCCAAAATATTATTCTCTTACCTACAACATTTTGTTAGTCGATTTTATCATTTGTGTATGATAGATTGATGTTCATCAATCTATGGAAAAAAGCGAATATATAAAACATACTATACTATACTATTCACTGACACGAGCGCAAATGATTCGTGTTTGTTTATAGAAATGACACAGGAGGCATGACGTCACGGTACTTGCTACATTGTTGCAACTGTTCAGTACCGTGACGTCACTCTACCTGTTCCATTCCTCTTGTCCCTATACATTTCTTATGTTAAATTTCCATTGAAGCTATACAGTCCCAGGGTGTGCGTTTGACGCTATAAATAGTGACGCTATACAGTCCAAGGCGGGGTCTGTAATGCTAATTCCCATTGACGCTATTCTAGCCCACTATACTACTCTCAGTTATGAAATCCCTTCCATCGCCCCAAAATAAAGGGTTATGGAACCAAACTCGCACGAGAAAACTTCGTTATTATCTACAATTAAACCCATAGTTAACACGAAGGAATCTCTCCCCTTTCGTAAAATAATAGAAACATATTTCATATAGAGAGGAATATTCTTGTAAACGTTTTTGCCTGAGAGTTTTCTCTCCGCTTGTTTTTCGTACTAATGCGACATTTTTCTGAATGTTACTGTATGATATTTCTCGTGTCAGAACTCTGTGTGTAGTGTCTTCTCAGTTTAGCATTAAACAATGATACAGCAGTTAACATTGAGAAAGATTGTTTTATCTCCTAACATTCAACGTACTTTTACTGATAATAACAACAATTAACTTATTTCATCTTCATCGCTTTAGTCGTTGTCGTCCTCAACATCATCATATCCGTCTCACACAATAAATTCTTTATGGATTAGACTGTCAATTCCAATTCTCTCTCTCTCTCTCTCTCTCTCTCTCTCTCTCTCTCTCTCTCTCTCTCTCTCTCTCTCTCTCTCTCTTTACGTTTTGATAGACAAATCAGTGTCGCTGTGAGATTTTCAGAATCTTCGATTGTTCTAATATTTTTCTCATTGTATTGATTGCTTTAGCTGTTGTATTTTACGGAAGCTGGTTTACGACATTACCTTTATTATGTCAGCAATTTTACTGTCTTACATCATTACACCTGTTACAAATTTTATGTTTGGGACAGCAGCAGCATCAAACAACAAAATAAAGTAAAAATAATAGCAAAGCAACAACAACGCTCTGGAACTAGTATTAATTTTAATTTTGAAATCCAGAAATAAAGTGTTAAATTTCTAAATTAATGCATGCAAAACAACATATTTAATTTAACCATCAAAATTAGTAATCCATTTATTCCTAAAAAACGTCAACAATTATAAACAAATGAATAGCATTGATGTATTGCTATGTTGGTCGATGTATTTAGTTTTAATTCCACACTCATTTTATAGATTCCGACGAAAGAGACATGTTAGTCCTATATACTCAAAACTAAAATATAAGGGAATGAAGCACGTCATAAACGTATGGAATAATAATAATAATAATAATAATAATAATAATTATTATTATTATTATTATTATTATTATTATTATTATTATTATTATTATTATCAACATAATCATCATCATCTCTATGTTTCTCTCTCTCTCATAAATCAAACTGCTTACTTTGCAAACTTCGCTCTGGGTAGCATCATTGGTTTAAACTGCAAATATTCTAGACTTGAATACATTGCTCAGGTTTAAAGTGTCATGTTTCCACAAAGTAGAAAGTACGTAACTTTGGCAGCGATTTATTGCAGGTTTTACGATATCAATAAACTAGACGAAAATACTTTTTGTTGTAAGGGTTTAACAGAAGTACAGAAACGAATTAGTAAAGTTAATGCTTATCTATTAAATATGATTTTAGCAGGTCAAGTCATTTTAAACATACTGCTAAATTGTAAGGAAATAGTGTGGTGTTTAGATTATCATGGCGAAATTCAGAAAAAAATATCAATTACAGCTGCATTTAAGTATGCTTAAAAATTCGTATTCAGCATTAAAATTGTGTTGCAGATTTATTTCAAGCGTGGCAGCACATAACCTCTATTTTTCTTTTTCAAAAGCTGATATCATTCAAAATATCTTTTCAACTCATCTGAAAATTGTGGATGTAAAATCAAGACATAAAATGTTGCAAAAGGCTGTAATGTGTGTGTGCGATTTGGATTTTTAACGTAGCTTTAACAATTTTTCAATCATATCGCTACGATGTCTGCAGTGTGGTAATTTATAGTGATGTCTAGCACTGGGGCATCATGCCGCAGACATGTGGCATCATGTCCCACCCAGTCACATTATCCTGACGCAAGGCCAACCAGTCCTAACACTAACCTCTTAATGCTGCGCGCCTAGCGAGGGAACTGTTAGTACCATTTTTTATAAGTCTTTGGCATGACTCGGCCGGGGTTTGAACCCTAGACCTCCCTCATTAGTCGTGAAGTTTTAACCACTAGGCCACCGGAGCGGTCGCTGTAATATGAAAAGTTCCTTACAGAGGGCCGATGTGGACAAAGAGACATTAGAGAGACAACAATGTATCATAATGTCGCGATACAGTCTCTACTCTAGTAAATATGGGACTAATGGGAATTTTGTATTAAGTATGACAATATGAAATATAAAACTATGAAAACGAGAAATTTAACATTCAGGTGTTATGGGACATACGGAAATTTAACTTTCTGGGAGACGATATGGACACCTACTGAGAATGAAATAAGGGATGGTATTACATTTGTGATATCCTGTTGAATGGAGTTGGGGAACCCTACCCTACCATCATAAAAACAAACCCCCGGTACCATTATAAAAAGCAACAAACCAAACAAAGGACGGTGGAAGGGTGGGATGGCAAGTTGGGGGTTGAGATGTTCAAGACCAACATATAGTTTTAGACCAACACACAGCGCAAAGAGAGACGACAAATGCAAAACCATGCAACTATACACACAATTCGATCAACTTGCCATCACACAAGCCTACTGCCATACGGCCAAACGGAGAATAGGAGTAAGTGTCTCTAATTGGTTTTTTTATATACATGCATAAAACATGCAATTCACAAAATACAAATATATACACATAACCAACGGGGTGAGGGAAAAACGATCACACACACACACACACACACACACACACACACACACACACACAGAGTGACAAAAGGAAACAAACATCCTAAGAGACAATATATATTACATAAAACAACAAAAGTGTTGTGGTAATAATGAGTTGTATATATTTTCTAGAAACATCTGTGACCCTAAACTGGACCATTTGTGTACCGCTAAGAAGGGGCGTCTTAGTCGCGACACCTCACTGCGCAGGCGTTGCATTCATTGGCACACTGGTGAAGACAGTTAGGATCAATAATGGTTGTTGTTGTTGTTGTAAGGTTTAACGTCATTTTTTAGCACACAATGGGGCTATACATGGCGGCCAGTATTAATGGTGGAGGACTAACCCGGAAAACCCCCGGAAAGAACCACCGACCCACGAGAAGCTACTGGCAAGCTTTCTCACATAACCACATTGGCCGAGTCCGAGACTCGAACCCACGCAGACAGAGGAGAGAAGGCAGTGATCCGTAACGCAGAGCGCTTTAGACCACTCGGCCACTCGGGGCCCCGATCAATGATGGAGAGAGACACTTAAAGTGAAGCTAATTAATCTCACTTTCCCAATCCTCTACCATTGGGATAAGGGGTTATTCTTCCTTTTTTGCCCGTCTTTTACTTTCAGGTTGTGGTGCAGTTGTCCCTGCTAGTGTAGGTTGAGCTTGTTTGTTATCTGCCTTAAAGACTCGACTCTAACAGCAAAGACGTCTCTGTCTCTGTCTCTGTCTCTCTGTCTCTCTCTGTCTCTGTCTCTGTCTCTCTCTCTCTCTCTCTCTCTCTCTCTCTCTCGTCAATGTATATGTTTATCTCGCTTTCTAAATCTTGTGTCACACTTATCACATTATTAATCCATCTCAGAGAAATCGTTAGACCAGATATAAATTTTCAAGGTAAGACTTCTTGAATTTTCTGCATTTCTGATTTCAAGGTGCCCGCACACGCTCTCTTCCTCTGCTTGTCGAAAAAGGGTCTCAGCTTCTATCTGCAGTTTGGCTCTATAACCATAAGCGATTTCATTCTGGTGCATCGGGTTCGCTGTATGACCTGTGGCCACTAGGATGTCACAGTCCAAACACATTTTGTACTGGCCATTGTCCATAATTATGAAACATCGTTTGATTTCAAACCGTATTGAGTGACAGAAATACCTAATCCAGAGGATTCTGACTTATAATATTTAAATATGGCTGAACAAGTGTAGTCTTGTGTTCAGAATTTTCAAGAATTCATCAGATTTAATATGATGATCTTATTGTCAAAATTGCTATAGTGAGCCTATGTCAAACTACACTAATGGTATCGTGAGTCACAGAGCGTGGTTGTCGTCCTCGTCCTGTTATTTTCTGTCTTCTCCACATAATGGTGTGATTGTTTCATGATAGTATATTATTCAAATTCGATTTGATGGTACACCCTCTCCACAGCACCCATCCTACTCCCTCTCTCACTATATATAGAAACCCAAAATAAGAAGATGATATCGTTCAGTTCTGCATATACCTTCAACATGTGTAGATCGAAAAGCAATACATAATCAAACTTCTGACGAGAATTTCCCAGAATTTAATCGAAATCGCACAGACTTTACGACGAAACAAACTTGCTCCCAAGATAAACGCTATGATACCTGCTATGTTCATCAAGAAAAAGCGCATTGAGCTCCAAAATGCCCAAAATGTAGAAGCGGTACAGATTATTCTAATAAAGGGCAAACATTGTCAACAGCGAAAAGGAAAAATGAATAATTTGTGTGCCACCAATAATGGTGTAGCTCATCAGTATCCCGAATGTCCAAAAGTGGGAGGAAAAAAAGAAATGGCAGAGCTTTGATCATAATCAAAATCAGTTACTGATTATAAAACATTCAAAGCAAGACACTGTCAAAAAGCAATTGATATTTTGTGAACAGCAAGTTTTTTCAGTGCGTTATTGTTCATACTTAGCAGAATACACCCACTGCAGGTAGCAAATACAAATAGTTTTCATTTATTATTATTATTATTATTATTATTAGTATTAGTATTAGTATTAGTATTATTATTATATGGACACAAACACAGACCCTTTATCTTTACTTTTTAATTGAGTTTCATTTTATTTTTGACAATTGTAAATAAGTATCTTTTCTGATAAATGTAAGTGTTAATGTCAATGAAACAACGTGTGCTTGGATAGGTGAATGTGTTAAGATTGATAGCAAATGCAATAAAATCTACGAGGTGACAAGACTTTCTTTTCTCTGAAAACACTGGTCTACAGCCAAAATGCTTCCCTGAAAATTGTAGTCAAACTTGACTAATTCTGGGTTACTGAGAATGAAAATGATACTTAAAATTGTTGATTGGCTCTAGTTTTAAAGAGATGATACTGGGTTAGTATATACGACCAATGGCAGAGGATAAGTGAGTTATAAATGGAAGGGATCTCAGTCTAAACCAGATATGACTTAAATGCATCTTTCATTTGATATATTAATAAACCTTTGACTGGGTTTGGACAGTACTTGCTTTTTAGGCAAAACAATGAATGATGCAATCTGAGGCTGGTATTGCGTCATAAATGATATGAATTGTGCAAGGTTTTTGTTTTGTTTTCATTGTAATATCTGATTGTATTATTTATACAGCCTGCGTTAACCAATAGGTCTTACAATATCTTAGGCTATACATGTTATTCAACATTCATGTAACTCTGGTCTACAGCCAAAATGCTTCCGAAATAAATGTAGTCAAACTTTACTAATTCTGGGTCACTGAGAACGAAAATGATGCTTAAAATTGTTGATTGGCTCTAGTTTTAAAGATATGATTCTTGGTCAGCACATACGACCCTTGACTTGGGAATGGCGGTGGATAAGTGAGTTATAAAGGGAAGGGATCTCAATTTAAACCAGATATCACTTAAATACATCTTTGATTGGATTTATGAATCAGTCTATACATGGGTTTTGACAGTACCTACATTTTAGGCAAAACAATGAATGCTGTAACCTGAAGCTGGTATTGGGTCATATATGATATGAATTGTATCATGTTATTCCTAGAAGTCATGGATGATGCAATCATAGCTAAGCTTACATCACTCTGCTGAATCAATCCCACTGTATCAACACAGTAATCATATAGTGTCGTGCTCTCTTGATTGACAGTGTTTGAATTTGCAAAGGGGCACATTTCTGTTTAGCAAAAGTGAGCTGAGATGCCTCATACTTGTGTGAACAATGCAGATAACTTCTGCTGTGTTTGTTGTGAAGTGACTTTTGCATCATAAAAGCGCAGTATATCGACTATGGTTAAGAAAGCCTATCACATTTATTTTGGCTCAAAAATTGTAGATCAGGACAAAAGGTGTGCAACACACATATGCTGCAACACTTGTGCAACAATTCTTTGCCAGTGGTTGAACAGGAAAAGGAAATCTATTTTGCAGTGCCAACGATTTGGAGAGAGCCAGCAGAACATATCAACAATTGTTACTTCTGCATAGTGCCTCCAGTTGGGAAAGGTGTGTCAAAGAAGAAAAAGTGGACAGTGCATTATCCAAACATTCCATCAGCTATACGCCCTGTACCCTACGGAGAAGGACTGCCGGTTCCTGATGCACCAGAATCATTCTCGCTTGAGTCAGGCGAGGAAGATGAAGAAGATGAAACTTCTAGTCCTGAATCATCAGTGTCACATGATCCATATTTTCTCTCATCCTCCTCCTCTGAACCACAGCTCATAACACAAGGCGAACTGAATGACCTTGTCAGTAATTTGGAACTATCGAAGAATAGGACAGAGCTGTTGGGCTCCAGACTACAGGACTGGAATCTCCTGGCAGGTGATAATATAGTTTCCATGTTCCATGACCATCAAAAAAATCTTGTCCCATTCTTCTTCATGGAAGGCAATCCTGTAGCCCGCAACAACATCGATGGTGAGATGGCATCCCTGAACATCGTTTATGATCAAGATGAGTGGAGACTGTTCATTGATTCATTGAAGACGAATCTTAAATCTGTTTTGCTGCATAATGACAAAATTTTTCCATCAATTACACTTAGTCATGCAGTCCATATGAAGGAAGCCTATGAAAACGTGAAACAACTTTTGAGGTGCATAAGCTATGACCAACATCAGTGGTACCATTGTGGCGATTTGAAGGTTCTTGCTCTCTTGCTTTGACTGCAGACTGGATACACAAAGTACTGCTGTTTTCTCTGCGAATGGAATAGTCGTGCTTAAGATTCCCACTACATCAAAAGAGATTGGCCACTCTGACAGTCATTGGAGCATGGGAGGAAAAGTGTTCAGCATCTTCCACTTGTTGAATCACGGAACCACTTGTTACCACTCTTGCACATCAAGTTGGGTCTGATGAAGAACTTTGTCAAGGCCATGAACAATATACAAACAGCTTTCAAGTTCCTCCGTGGAAATTTTCCAAGATCAAATGAAGCTAAGATAAAGGAAGGTGTCTTTGTTGGTAGTGAGATTCGCGAACTTCCTTGAGATGATGCATTTGACCATGCACTGCGTGGCAAGGAAAAGACGGCATGTAAAGCCTTCCAGTTAGTGGCAACAAATATTCGCGGAAACAACAAGGCAGACAACTACAGAGAGTTGCTGCAAAACTTCATTAAGGCATACAACAAGCCTTGGTTGCAACATGTCACTAAAGATACATTTTTTGCACTCTAATCCAGATGTTTTCCACCGAAATGCGGAGCAGTGAGCCACGAGCATGACGAGCGATTTCACTAGGACAAATGCAACAATGGTGAAACGCTATCAGGGCAAATTGAGCCGATCAATGCTTGCAGATTATTGCTGGACAGTGACAAGAGATGCTCCATTTAATAAGTACAAGCGCCAAGCCACGAAGCGCAGAGCAGACACTGCATAAATATTAAACTGTGTACTTATACATGCATAATATTTTTTTGCCTTTTGTTTCATAATAAATTCTATTTATAGAACCCTTTTGCTGTTTTTCAAAGTGTTACATAAACAGGACAGGTGAAATATTATCATGTAAAGCAACCATAAACACATGAAAAGTCTTAAGTTATAATTTATTATCAAAACTCTACTATCTACACAGTATACATAGACGTAAAATGTGAAAGCTTAAATATCTTGGAAACAGTAGCCAATCAGTTGTTTATATTGTCACATTTGATTTTAGCACATCACAATCCATACTAAATAGTACATTGTATCTCAGAAGCAGACGACTTGTAAAAGATTGTAGACCAGTAAAATCAGACTTAAAAGACAACCAACGTAGATCTTCACGAGCATAAGGTCTTATTGTCTCTGATATTAGCGATTATCCAAACCTTGTTTTTGCAGTCTCAGTGGTGTCAGTAGTGGTGGTTGTGGCAGTAGTAGTAGTTATTGTAGTAGGAAGGTGGTTACCGATGCAGGACATCGTCATCATCATCATGAAAGTAGCACATACAAGGTGGATAGCAGACTTATTGCAAGATGAATAACATACTTTTAAAATTGTTTTTAGCAGGTTATAATAATATTCTCAACCAAGTCAACTCCCTTCATCAACGGGCCCCAAGCGGATGGGAGAGTGAAGTGGGTAGCGGTGTTTGGCGGTAGGGTTTTGACTGTTAGCAGTGGTAGCCTTAGTCTTTAAAACGGTCCACCACCAGCGGCAATGCAAAAATATAATAGATGTTCAAAGACGATGCTATCTTTTAAAGAGCCTCTTTCCAGCAGAAAAGAACGGGCAAAGATGTCTAAAGATGCTCTACCATTTTCCATGAAAAGATACAATAACTCTTCAGGTATAACTAGTAACCTACGCACCGGAAGACACTCTTGTGCTTGGATCATATTGTAAAGTACTGAGAAGAATGGCAAGAGTTGTTTAAACAAACAGTGTAAAGTTCGAGCACATCGATTCCGCGAGAGTGGTGAAACTTGTACTTGCAGGGTTATTGTATTTGTGTTAAGCCACGTACAGACAATGCAGAGATTGTGGCACTCACCGCTTACAAAAGAAAAACAATGCTCGGCTACTTTCTTCGGCTCGCTGATTGTAATATTTAACAAAAATAAAATGTTGATCCGCTAAGATATACCCATTCATAATTCTTCATGAACAATAATAATGTATATATTTACCATTTATACACCAGTATGCTCAAAACACTGCAGCAGCTCCAAAAGTAACTCGACCGCAGATGTACAGTCGATGTAGCGCTTGATCGGGTAATGCGAAGTGAGGGTGCAGAACAGGACCTGCAAAAGTGAATTTGCCTAATTGGGAGTTGCTGAAATTGAGGAACCGTAAGTGTCGCATTTGACTTTGACAATGTAGAGCCGCACAATGTGCATGTTCCTAAATCCCTAGACCTTCAATGATTTTGCCACCTTGGTGACGCCAACGAATAATTTGAATTCGATTGTCTTTTGCCCGATTCATATCGAACATGACAGCCAACAAGTTCTTCGCGACCTTACGTTTATGCCAAATGTATCAGGCACGAGACGATCACCTGATACTGAACAGCCATATGGGCCAAACTACTTGTAGCCAGTATTCTTGCGGTACTCCTCAACGCCATGGCGATATACGAAAATTTTCATTCACATCAAAGTTCTATGCAACGAGAACGGTTAGTGGACGGTATCTGACAAAACTGACTCAGTAATGACAAGACATCAGAAGAGCAAATTGGTAGTTTAGATTTGCGTGATACGAAACCTGGACTTCTTTGCTAGTATTGATGTCTCTTGCTATGAAATGGTTACCCGGTGACCGCAGTAGTATATGGCCATTACCCAATTCGGAAACCCGATCTCGAAAATCTGTCCACCCAGAGCTATTCGACCTGAACGTGGTAGCTAGTGATTCTCTGAGAGATTTATTTTTTTACAGACTTTAACGTGTGTGTCAACTTCATGTCTGCAATATGTCGTTGTTGTAAATCTTGACTTTTATACGCGACATCATAAACGTGGCACGCTTGATCATTTGCATTTATTGGATACTCTCCAGGTCTTGGTTGGTCTCGTTCGTCAAGTAGGATATCAAGTCGGGTTCCAGGACCACAATAATTATATCCAGGAAGATGCTTCTCACCAAGATACTTAGTCCATGCAGCCCCTGGTAATTTTCCCAGTGAAGCAGCGATATCTCCGCCTGTTTCATGAGAGATAAATCTGTATTTTTTTTACCGCATTTTGCACACTTGCCTGTAAGCGAACGCTTTTTATTTTTTTGTTATTATTGTTGTTAATCCACTTGTGGGGGTGGATGTTCTTTTTCGAACACAATATAAATTGATATTATTTAATATATTTCTACAACATGGATATCATTGATTTCTCAGCGACTCGAAAGCAAGAGCCAATCAAGCATCATCCATCGCTACCAAATTCTATCAGAGCAATTATCATAGGTCCATCTGGGTCTGGTAAGACGCAATTGTTGCTTAATCTGATAATGACATGGCTCAAGTGGGATAAGTTGTATTTAGCTTACCATCCGTAGATGATCAGCGATGCTACGATGTGCTTAAAGGTTTAAATGAAGAAGCGAAGTCGTCGGATGAAGACGGTAATGATATTGATTTTATAACCGATATTGATGAAGCCCCCACCTGTAGATGACCTTGATGGATGTATTAATAATCTTGTAGTATACGATGATGTAATGCTGAACAAACAATGAAATCCAGCTCGGATATTTTTCCGAGGAAGACAAAAATATTGACGTAATTTATGTTTAGCTGGGGAACCTTACATTCAGTGTTTGCTGTGTAAAATGTTTGATATGTAAACTCATTGACTTATGACTATCTGTTATTATGATTGTTGTGAATCGACCGGGTAATACTGTTTCGTCTGCCTACCTGGATCCAAATGAATATGTATATTCAAATGCATACCGACGTAAGTACTACTGTGTCGAAAGAGGCTGTGAAAGATTTCTTCAATCTCATGAATAACGCTGATTTTGAAACTATATGAGTAGACCTTGACCGGGAAACTGAAGAAACCAAGCTTTGAAGTCTCATCGCTGACCCGGTATTTGAGAAGAGAATAATACTGGAAGGTTGACTCTTTGCTGTCATCAGTAGGGAATTAAAAACAGAATCTGACGAAGATAATTCGCTTGGGCACGAAAGCACTGGACTTAGTAAATCTTCATTATGCATGAATTCTATTATGATAAGATTAAGTCGCGGAACAGCGACAATATAAAGAACTGTACACAGATATTGATTCTCTGTCAGTTCACGTAACTGTTATTGAGCTAGACCTCACGTGGAACGAATTTGACACCGGCTAGTACCAGAAGGGCCATCCAAAGTTCAGCAACGCGAACATAAAAGTCGCTGAGAAATTCAAGGACTACTGCGCTGGCAAACGCTAAGAGGAATTGGTGGAAATGCTGGATAGAGACTGCCAAAGAACACCATCAAAAATACAAAAGGAGTCCCATGCGTAGTTGTGCAAAAGGATTTCTGGCAGAACATGTGCATGGGATGCCTATGCGTGCGGCGTGATGCTCGCGCTCAAGCTTATCCGGTCGCGGAAATACTGCAGGGTTGTACCGTTGCACCAAGATGAGTCTGTGACCGCTGGAAACCAAGCGGTGGTATTTTCCTGACTGAATCACTGCATGTATTTATGCGTACCGGCAATGCGCGATTTACGCCTAAGAAAGTGTTCTACAACAACTTGTGGGGGTAGTTCCACATCCGCGGAAATGACCTGTAATTCTTCTCGCACAAATGCTCTACCCGGTGGACAATATCCAATCCGCTTTGCCGCCATTGGTGGGAGCATGTTCGAAAAGTGGCTCCCAACGATATCAATATCAATCCTGTCCGAGATCGTAAACAAATCAATGGACCACAACGGGTCAATAGCCTTCCGCCTTCCAAAACCCCCGGGCATGCATGTACCGAACAAGAGTTCTCTCAAACAAGTCAACGAAGGTGGTTGCGGTAGGATTGCTCCATCCTCCACAACCATCCAAGTCAATGAAAATACCATCTGAATTATTGAATGACCTAGATAAGATTAAGGAGGAAGAGGACATTGTAGCAACTGGTTAGATTTTATAACAGACAATTAAAACCAACGTTCAAAAATGAGGCGTCTTAATATTGGGCTGAGTGAATATATGGGAGACGTTTAATAAGATTATGGCAACAGACGAAGAGTGGGAGGAATTTGACGATGAAATAAAAAATATATAATGCAACGCGGAAGACAGAATTTGCAAGAAGTGGTTCAGAGATCACATCCTGAACAAGTTGCCAGTGAAGGTATCAACAAAAAGCAACGATCCGTCATTGATTGTTTTAACACAGACCAGCAACAAGTCAGTGAAGTCGTAAACCAGTTAAAAACCCTTGTGGGGGCCAGTTCGCGCCGGCAATAATGCGCCAGTTGTAATCAATTAGGAAGCATTGATTTATAAGCTTTTGCTCATCAGTCACGTCACTGGCACGTTCCGCGAGCTTATGCATTAAATCACTGAAGACATAATTGTTGTATGTGATGAAAGCGCAATGATGAGTTATAACACGTTAAATCAACATTGCTATGCAGCACTTGATTGCAAATGCAACCCTGTGCGTCACCTCAATGATCACGCACTCTTCAATGAAACCAGAATTTCGCGTGCTTTTTTCCAATGTTAATTACCGTACAGGTAACCTGCACACTCTATGTCCCGTTAGGGTGGCAGCGTGTTTATCGTAGGAACCTAATATCCGATCGCGGCCGTTTGGGGCAGACCCCACGAATAACTCGTTCATGTTGTCCGAGGATGATAATGCCAACTGGGACGTTGTAAAATTTCACACGGACTCGTAGGAGATTGAATCAATCAATGATGAGATCCGACGGAGGAATTTGCTAAAGACAGGCAAAGCTAATTTCCATACAACATGACCCCACACAATGCTCTGCAATAACGATTAAATCAGAATCGTGCACAGTTGACACTGCAAGCTCATCGCAAAGAACGATTTTTGGTTGGACTCTGCTTAATCTGAATTGTGACGCTACCAGCGGCAGTCATTATTCAGGTTCGGAAAACCCAGCTTCTACAAGCATGACCACTCAAGATTTCATATTGATCAGGTTCTCCCAGAATGTGTCCCCGGGATATCTTATATCGATTATTCCAGGGACGCCCATGTGTCGTCAATGCAGCATGTAGAGTTTTCCTTCTTTGACCAGGACTGGCGCATGTTTGATCTACGCGTTGAGACTAAATATACAACTATAGGTTTCAAACTAGATATCGGCGCAAGGTGCACATACTAGAAATGTGATGATATTTGACCGATTAGGAGTGTTTGAATTTGCTTGACGGTTATATGGCCCCATCAAGTAACCTCGGAAGATATTTTCCTTCACGCCGTAAACAGTCATGTTTGATATCACAAGCTACGATGGTACATGTACTGGCATGAAAACGTTGATACATGTCTGTAGATTTCTCCCACGTTGTACCCGATTTATTTCTTTTCTCTCGAGCATCAAAACATTGTTAAAATTGTCAATCGTTGACATAAGCATTCATGAACGTGTAAATGCGGGTGGTGACATTTACAGATGCATTCATGTGATTCTTTCTGATACGATGCTGTTATTGGAGGGCAAATGAGGTCGGATGTTGTTCATTGACGAGCCAGATAAAAAAAAAAAAACGTCATTTTTAAAAACCGAAATTATTTCACAAACTTGTAACTGAACGGCACAATAAAAATAATGTCATAATACGAAGTCACATTAACGACGTTTTTGTGTAGAAGAGAGGTGTTGTCGAAAAACATTTGGCGAAATGACTTAGAACGAATCAGACAATCAGTGAATCTAACATGACAGCTGCTTTCGTTAACAGACTATATCCATGTGTCCAATGTCGGGATATAAGAATAGGTGAATGTAAGGGTCGCCTAGTTGCCCCAGATGGGATAAACCTGATGTGCCAATATCAAGTCGATGAGAGTCTGCAACATCGCATTAGCAAGCAAAAATGTCACTGACTACGTTGCCATCGAACGCTAAATCACTCATTGATTGTTTTTACAATGATGAAGTGGAATTTACCGACAAATCCACCCGGATACATTCCCTGTCAATTATGTTAAGCCAACATTGACTCAACTAAGAACAGAAAGATCTCGAATGTCATTTAACAACGATACACTTGTCCTTGTCCTTGTTGTTACATGACTTGTGATCACGACAACAATTAAAGGTACACCAGTCGGAATTGCTGTCGGAGTCACATCGATAGCAAGTGGTGTAGCAGCTGACGATGGTAAAATAACTTCGTTACAACTGCATCAACGTGTACGCGTTTATTCAACACTTCTTGCTGCAGCACTAAGTAGTCTCGATGAAATTAAAACACTATACTAGGAACCCATCGAAGATTGAAACATTGCCGTGGCAGAGTTCGAAATAGTGTTGGCAGAAATGGAAATAGTGACGGAACCTACACAGGCAAGTGATTTGCGCAGCTAAAATAGGTAGCTTCCCGCGGAGGCGTCCTCGGGTATTTCTCTCGCGCTAATCTCACAAAGGGTGCGCGCAAGGATTCACTCGCTCTGCACTTACGAGTGATGCAATGGTGAAAAAAGAAAGTCATGGGGTATAGAAGGCATTGACCCAAATTGATAACGGAAATCTCAAAACCTTGCCTTTACTTCGCCTGATTGTTAAACTTGTTTCCACCCGGATTACACGCCATTCGTTTACAAACAGTCATGAGAGACAGTCAAATGTTTCAGAAATAGTACTGATTGAAATTTACGTCTAGAAAACATGCCGCTTGGAGCCATGGAATGTGAGATACCAGAATATAGTTTGCATCCGCAAAATGCAAAATGATTCACTGTCGGATGTTTTCCGCTGCTTCTAATATCAATAAAATATAAAACAAATTTCAATATATCTTTTTCCTTAGCGAATAAAACAGTCCAAGTCAACAGTTTATTGGCCTAGCTATAAACTTTATCAAGCAAATATTGCGAATCTATCATAAGGCGCCTTTTTTCCATTGATCTAGTTCTGTGAAACTTGCAATGTAGAGCAAAGTACAATGATTTACCTTATCTAGAAACATAATATATACATGAATATCTCTTTCCATATAATGGATTAATGTTCATTTAATACGCAAGGATGCAGTTTGTTGTTCTGATCGGTAGAAATAATGTATATTGATACTATAAATCTATTGCATAGGATTTGTTCTATGACATTTTAAAACACTGGACGGATTAGGGCTATCCTGATAATTATCCATGCATGTATTTTTTTATTCCAACCATTGGAAGTGAGTACTGCGACACTATCCTGAAGGTGGTTGTGTACTTTTCGGTCACAGATACGTGTTTCGAAGTGTCCGTAGAAAGGAACTACTCTACAACAACCTCGCATTGTCAATATGGCTTTCTTTCGACGCAGGGATTTCATTAAAATTTAGCATAATGGGAATAAATGCTGTGGCTGTGTTTAGAGACCTCGGCTAAAACTGTCCTGGAATGATTCTCGTTAAATGCATAACAGGTTTCAGATAGGGACAAGTTAGAAAAATGATTTGACCATAACGCTCGAATAGATTTAAGGAAGCGTACTATTTTGCTGCTGACGTCGATTTTGGAAGTAAAATGATGCTTAAATCTTTGATTGCATACACACTACTAGAGCATAGTACTATCAAGTTCCTCAGCCTTTTGGATTTTGCCGAGTTCTTCTCTATGGTACAATTCTTCAAAAAGACAAGATACACTTGCATTAACAAAAGGCAACAAATCTGATAATTTGAGTGACTTTAGAATACTTTTTAATGCGCACCTCTGACATAAAATGACACCTCTGACACAATCAAATACATAGAAGAAAAAGATTTAGAAACGACAATGTGGTGTTATTTGTAATTATTTTTCTTGTACCTTTAGCCTTCTATTTTCATCTTTCAGCCATGTTACGAAGCAAACTTGAAAGCCTATTGTTAGATTCGAAATACATTTTCTTTCTTATTTTAACTGCTGAGTATTGAAAGCGTCTGTATTATTCTTCGGCAATATTAAGAGTTTCAAAATAGCTGCTGTGATTCTCATATTAGATGTCAGCGTGGCACCATGTTCATTTAAGACAAAGGATTCATTATTAGATGTCATTTTGTTAAAAGCCCAGGTCGTCGTGGTCATCCATTTAGGGATAGTCATGAAAACAAGATTTATAAGACAGTCGTGGCAGTATCTAGGACTGGCACCATTTTTATTTAGGACCCACTAGGCATCCTAAGAAGTCTATTGATAAATGGAACCATTTTTTGTGAGGAGCAGAGACAATAATATTTTCAGGATTGCCATCATAGTTTCCATTTGAAGTTTAGTCATTTTCATTACGAATCACCTAGGCATCACGTGAATTATTTTGATATTAACTCCATCTTAAAATGACCTTTTATTAAAGAGGAGAAGCGAATACAAAACGGCAACATAGTGGACGTCAGATGAGCGCACGTTAATTTAGGATCACGAAATTATTATAAGAAGGCTTTTAGTGAAACCACCATGATGATTTGAGCATTCTATTAGGAGAAGTAGTGTCAGCACACTTTTCAAGCTGCCACATCAATGTAACTTTCTATTCTGGTAAGTTTGTGATTAAATGATTTTCAAGACGGCTGCAGCGACGGCCATATTGAATGATAGATCGGCTCCATTTTTATATAGAGTCAACTAGACATCCTAAGAAGTATTGAGGAGTAACGATAACAATATTTTCAAGATCACGTTGTGGCGGACATACTGGATGTCCAAGCAGCACCATTTTCATTTAGTACCGACTAGATCATGGGGTGGATGTGTGTGCGAAGTTTGATGGAAATCCTCCAAATACATGTAGTATAGGAGGCGTAGCGATAACAAATCCTTGCTAACGGACGGATGGAAGAGTGATGACGGACGAAAAGCCATCCCATAATCTCTTCTGTCATATGACCTATTGAGCGTAACAGGTTCAGCTAGGCAATATTGATCTGCTAGGTAAATCAAAGCTTTAATTATGATTAATATATAATATCACCATAAATTCATTTAATCTGATTATCTCAGTTGCAAATTTTTTGACAAAGATTAGTTTAGGAATTTATATGTAATATTTAATTTGCTAAGACACGGAACCCTGTGATCTTTCTCTAATCCTATATATAATTTACTTAAATTAGTTTAAGTTGCTATTTATACTTCCTTGTTTAGTATACATGATACACTGATCAGCTCATCTAGCAGTACCGTACTTATTTTAATAATCACTACCAAATTATATAAATCTGGCAAATTTAAATAGATATTCATCGATTGCTTTAGCGTAGGAACTTAAAACTTAATGAGTATCTGAATTTAGTATTGACCATCGTATCTTTCCCAACTCGGATCGAAAGTAGTAGGATTAATTTGGTTGCCGGTATCAGTTTAGTGTTAATTGCTGACAGTAGGATTCTTTGGATTTTATGCTGAACAAGCTTTAACCTTTGTACTATCTAAATTAATGAGTCACTGACTTCGAGACTGTTATGTTTTACCCACATGCAGACGTGACGACGTTATAGCTAACGATTTATATAGTAAGGGTTCAATTCTTAATTGTTTGTCTTGTGAGGAGGGAATTTTCAAAACATGAAATTAAGTTGATTTATACATATTCTTGGAAGAAATCCATTTAAAAATATTTTATACTGGGTGGTTGTGTCTATGGTTTTGGAAAAACTATGTTTGTCGCATCTATGCAGTTGGACTGGGAAATTTTTGAAAATGAAAATAAGACTGCTGTGCGAATACTGTATATACTGTGGTTGTACGTCGGGGTTTTGAAGAAGAAAAAGATACTTCATTAACATTGAAAGTATGTTTATTGTTAAATTATTTTTGGCTGATGAGAGCTATGGTATTGTGGTGATCTTTGTGTTCTTTTTGTTAAAAAAGGAGAGAAAAGGAAGGAAAAATGGCTGTTTTGGAGTAAGTCTTAGGAGCCCTGCAATTTCAAATCATATGCTATTATGGCAGAATTTAAATAAAGACAGTCCGATCATTTTCAGCGTCTGACAATGCAAGGAATATGCTCGGTTGAAGGTTTATTTGTATTATGGATGGCTAGAGGTACCTAAAGCATCTTCTGCATTCTTCCTCTTTTCATTGTCATTATAGAAGATAACAGGATTTTCAAGATGAACACTGTGGCGAACATACTGGATGTCAAACAAAGCACCATTTTTTTTATTTAGGACCAACTAGACCAAGAGGTGAATGTGAATAAAGTTTCATGGCAATCCTCCAAGTAGATGTAGCATAGGAGGAGTTGAGATAGCAAACCTTTGCTAACGAACGTCCAGACGAAAGATGACGAACGAAATACCATCCCATAAGCACTTCGGTCATGTTACCTGCAGCGGATTAAGGATTTTTGTGATAATGATCTCATAGATAAATTAAAACTATATATTTAAAAAAATATAGTTTAGGAAGTTCTATGTTACAAGCAATATTTAATTCGCTGATTAACGGAAGCGTGTTTGTATTTCTTGTAATTCGATATATAGTTACACTTACCTTATATTATACTGAGTTACTATTAAAACTGCCTTGTATGGTCAGCAGGATTTCCTGATCGGCTCATTTAGCAATGCCATATTTATGTAATATGCGCTGTGAAACTATAAATTTGAAAATATCAAATTGCGGTTGGTAGACATTCATCTAAAACTTTAGTATCAAAACGTAAAGAATAACTGAATTTAAGATTGCCCAAGTGGGATCGAAAGCGGTAGGGCTTAATTTCGTTGCTTCCGTGTGATAGTTTAGTGCTAATTGTTGACTGGGAATATTTTGGAAATTATGCTGAATGAGTATTAACCCTGTTAGTATCTAAAATTAATAATCAACTGACTTGCAGAGTGTCACGTTTCGTTCGCCTTCAGCCGTGACGACGTTATGGTTAATGACATATCGTAAGAACTGTGATGAATGCTGTTATTTGTTTCGTGTGAGCAGGGATTTGTAAAAATATGAAATTAAGGTAATTCATTCCTAGTCTACAAACATACTGTCCAAAAATATTTTAACCTGAGTAGTAGGACTTTTTTTTTTTAAATAGGTTTTTTTTTTTTTTTTTTTTGGATATGCTATTCTTGACTCGTCTTGGAGATGTGACTGGGTACATTTTGAAAATGAAAGCAAGGCTGCTGTGGATATGTTGTGGCCCAGCATGTACTGCCATTAAATGTTTGAAGTTGAAAAAAGATTTGTCAACAACATTGAAGTTATAGTTGTTGTTAAATTACTTTTGTTTCATGTTTGTAGTACGTCTGCGGGGCCAGCACTTTGCTATGTTTGAATTGAAATAAAGACAGTCCAATCGTTTTCGGCGCTTGATAATTCAAGGAATATGCTCCCCATAAGGCTTATCTGTATTACGAGACATATTTCTGATATATTCAGCTTTTGGGGTTCCTTTTCATTGACTATAGAAGGTGTATCACGGGGCAAAATTAAGCAAAGACCAATTCTAAACTGGAATCAATTAACCATCAGTCAGTCATATGCAACATCAACCAATCAATGAATCAGGTGATTGGTATAAAATGTGATTCAATGATCATCGTCATAGAAACATCAATAATGATACAATATTGAAAAGTTGTGAGACTTATAAAACAATGAATATATATCAGAATGCCGTGTAGTATTCATCATAATTAATATCTCAAATAATTCATCGGCTTGCAGAAATTTTCGTTCAGATTTCTTTGAAAGATTTAAATACCGCCTGAACTAAAGCGTATCGACCTTTCAGCTCGGTAAGACAATTAATATACATAATGCTATACATCCCCCCCCCAAAAAAAGATATAGCAATCCCCCAATAAATAAATGACATAATTTCAGAAATAATGTATAATTCAAGTGAGTTTTTGACTGTATGCAAATATTCGAACTGAAGCAATATGGGAATGAAGCTTTTCTGTACTAAAAGCTTGCGGACTTCAGGTAAGAGCCATTTATACCATTAATCTTTACCTAAATTGATTTTGGAAGATGAAAACTCATATAATTATTGTATGTCTGTAGCGCACATGGTTTAAAAGAACGTTTCAAATAACGTAGAAAAACATAGTGTGTCAGATCTTACGGTCATAATGGAACATTTGCCAACTATTTCTACCGATGTGAATCTGAGCTCTCATTCTAAAGGAAAAATGTCTATTGTTAGTATATATTGATGTGCTGACTATTGACCATTCTATCCAATTGTAGGAAAGCTGTATACATGGTTCTCCAGCCAGTAAAGACAACAGTGGTATTTGAATCTTGCAGTTATTGTAAGACCATCATAACAACTTAATAGAGTTCGATTACAAAGATATGTCAATGGTAAATATACAGAAAACAATGCCCGAAAAATGATGTTTAATCATTCAAATCAAATTATGTTGCTTATATTTTTGTACATAGGATTACTCATATTAATTGTTTTTATAAAAACTTAATAATGTTATTGATTATATACTTAAGTGCGAAATATAGAGATTTATTGGCGAAATAATTGTCATATTTTTGTTTCATTCTCTAGTTATACGTGTGAACAAATATCCTCATATTGTCACACGTGAAAAATATATCCTTATATTCTGACATGTGAAAATATAAAATATACGATTATGTTATGCGACGCTTAATTTTGTGTACCCTCAAAAGTTGTACCTGCAGAAACCATAACGAGTACCTTGCAAGCTAGAACAAATAAACAGAAACTGCCTTACATTACAGACATGGAAATTAATCTTTGATAAAGTAATTTGACCAGATGCATTTGCAGCTCTCAGAAATTATCTCCCCTTACGTCCTTGATGACAACGATAAAACTGCTAAGATGCATTGATGAATCGGACTCGCATTTTTCAAATAGGGTCAAATAAATTAGAAAATGACAAAAATATGATTTACTGTGTGACAGATTAGGTCAACCCAAACTTACCACTTTCTTAGGTTACATATATTTATGTGTTCAGCCTATGAATGTACGGTGGATTTACGAAAAGGGGGTGGGGGTTTGCGTGTTGTGCTGGAAAATGAGTTTAATCTTCTAAACTTCGATTCTGGAGCAAGTTTGCTTGATAATGACAAGAAAAGTTTCTTTTCCACGGTAATATTTCATCGTGTGGTACCACTCGTTAAAATATGACGTTTTGGGTACCACACGATGAAATATATCCGGTATTAACGTACGAAAGCAAAATATTCTGTATTGATTACGAGCAAGCATTATAATTTAGCACAATACCATTTACGTTCATGGGGGGTGGGTGGTTACTTTGTAAAGAATCGACAATGGAATGTGCCCCAGTGCTTTAATAAACAACCCGTTTCGTTTAGAAAACAGGCCAAAAATACATGCCGAAGGTAAATATAAAAGAAAAAGCTGATGCTAGCAACATTTGGTTGCCATGACCTGTTACTTGCTCAGCGCAGTCATATATTATCAGTTTCATTTTCGCAACTAAGACGATTTGACATCTTCGATTAATGTAGACTAACAAGTAGATGTCCGCAATTTTTTTTCTGACACTACTGGTAGCTGAGACCTACTGGCCTGGGAAGTATTTCATACTAAAGCTTTCACCCTCCAATCGCTTCTGACTATCGGATGCTCTCGTGTAATTAATAAATCTATTTAGAGTGACCTTCGTATGCGGATGGTGAGTAAAATCCCTCTTCTTTCTACCCATAGCATTAAATCATTGCAGAACACTGATATTTTTTTGTTGTTGGTATTAATCCCTGTCAGAACAGAACACCTGTGTATCCATCATTTACTAACCGTTTTTAAGTCGCTGACGCATGTGCGGAACGCAGCATCACCCTAGCAAGAATAACGCTTAAAAACTTTCTAATGAGGACTATATCACTAGGAACTGACTAATGCTTGCAACAGAACTGTGGTTACGCAATCACTTTTAGACATTTCTCGTAAAATGAATTAGGTTATACACTCCTCCTCTCTCTTGTTGTTTGCTGCATATTTTAAATCGATTAGAATACTTTTACAAGCTAGTAGATTAAGATTTAGCACTAAAGGCAAATCGAAGGAGATTTTCAGTCAGTAGTAAAAGCATGGTGTACGTTACGCTCTACAAAACTCTGTTCATTACTGCTCTTTGTGAGTCTGTATGTAATCCACAAGAAATGATAATTTTCCAAATTTGACTTCTTTTTGATCTTGTCAACGCATAATAATTGAACACTTTTGTTCAAATTTTGGAATATTGTTAGGATAATTACAACTTAAACCTTTCATGTAAAGCAATTAATTGTCAATTAGAAGTTTGTTGCGGTTTATTTTTGATATTTATTTCGGTATGTAGTCATTTGTATAATTACATAACAAATGATGCTCAGAAAATATAAGAATATCGAGCAAGATCTGAGCATATAAACATTACTATTTTTATGGCGGTGCTGTCTTTTATATGCATTTTGTATCAAAAAATATTAGAGTACTTGATGTTATAATTATTGACATAAATCGCCTATGATAAGGAAACACCTATAAATCAATAATTTCCTGTTATAAACAATTTCTATGCACGTGGTCAAACAAATCGCTTGGAAAGGAGGAATGATATTATAAAAGAAAACACAAAATTGGAATGTTTCTTCACATTTTAGATTCCATATCCTGGTCTTTGAATAAGACTGTACAATACGTGTTGCATCATCTCCATTTTTGAATAAATGCATATAAAATTGTGCCACATTGCTTGACTGCAGAGAAATACTGTTTTGGATGTAGTCATCATAACCAGTTATTTCTCCTGGTATAGTGTGCTAGTTTGTGGATGAATATCTTCATTACAGTTAGCTGTTGTGCAGCAGTATGTACATTCAAACAGTTCTGTATAAACAAAGTTCGCGTTGAATAAGGTGCACTTTTCTATCTGGGAAGTCTGCTGCCACCAGTCTACTTTGCATTCTTGCAGGGTTCCGCATCTTGAGGTGAAAGAGAGAAAAAAATTGACATCATATATAATGTTATGACTCTATGGCTTCAAATAATTAACAGAAAGTAGCAATACCAAAATTTATTACCCTAGAATACAAAGTGAAAAATTAAAAGGGATTTACATTATACTAACTCCCAAATAACCCTAATCGTTCTATTACAAGTTCAAAAGAATAGAATATTCCGAATGAATTCCAAGTCTTGAATGTGCTGATGTACAAATAACCTTGAATGTGCCGATGCATCAATAGTCTTGATCTATAACGATTACATAATCCATGGTGTATTTAAATGATTTCATAATAATCCTAAAGCAGTGTTTTAGTTCAAAATGCCAACGAGCACTTTGTAATTCCAAAGAATAACTTAAAGAAATTATTGTCCTTAAATTATATCTTAAGACAACCAAAAACTCTATTCATTGTTTAAAAAATGCTGATATTAAGACCATAACAGAGACTTTGCTGAGTAAAACCTCTTTTATGTACACTTTATCTATATCGCGATAGCATTTTCTGAAGGAAGAGAAACATCAGTCATCTTAATGGAACTTACCGCAAACACTGAACAAATTTGCTTCGATAACCTTCTAAGGTCATATCCAAGGCTAGATTTTGAACTCATATATCGGCAAACAATTTATTTATAACTTACAAACATGACAAACATCAAGTAGACGCTAAAAGTCTCTCCTAAATCATGGACAAAGTCAAACACACAAAATACAGATATATAAAGAGAGAGAGATATTGTAAATAATTAACGAAATTTTAAGTTATAACTTACCCCACAACATAATGCTTAATACAGTCATACTGTGTACCTCTGAGATTTTATAAATGAGAGAGAAAGAGAGATAATGTACCGATAAAGAGCAACTTACTTCCTCTGTATAAGTTTCTGACCAGATTCTGTGTTTCTTAATATATTGACACAGTAAGGATCTGGGCAGACTGTATTTACGTTATATAGGACAGATAGATAGACAGATTGATAATTAACGAAATTTTAAGTGATGACTTACTCCCTCAACATAACGCTTAACATTGTCATACCGTAAGACATCTAAGATTTTATCCATGAGAGAGAGAGAGAGAGAGAGAGAGAGAGAGAGAGAGAGAGAGAGAGAGAGAGAGATAATGTAACAAACAAGGGTAACTTACTTCCTCTCTACAAGTCTTTGTGAAGTTTCTTGGTTTCTTATTATATTGATACAGTAAGGGTTTGGGCAGACTGTACTTTGCTCATATAGTAGTTCACACAGATCTGAAGGATTGTCTCCACAAGTTGCACAGGTAACTAATCAAAATAAGGTTGAATACGAAAGTGTTTAAATATTTCAAACTCGTCAAGAGAGATAAATATGGCTTACTGATTACTTTATATAACCTAGTAGTGGTTAATATTCAGACTATAAGATATTACCAGTCAAAAATTAGTTAATTATCGGCTAATGTCCTAGATCACACAACGCTTCTCTCCTCTCGAAAGTGAGCAAGTCTCGAAGATAAGCCGACTAATAAATCTTATGTATAACATGTTTACATAAATGGATACAGGTGTGGAGGGGGACTTTAAAAATAGTAAATGAGACAAATAAATTGTGAACAATTTATGATCGTTCAATTTTACAATGATCTTTTATAGAAACTAAAGCCGGCAATGCTCATTTTCAAAATGGGAATCATACAAATTATTTGAAATATGCGGATAAGCTGAAAATAAACACTAACGATCGACAAAAGAAGCGATTCACTTTTTTTAAGGAAAATAGATAAAAATGACTGATTGTTTGCTATGCCACATACGTAATTTTAGATATACTCACAGCTTGATTTTGTGGAAGCTGAAACAAGTGATGCATTTCATTAGTATATTTTCAGTGTAGAGTTGATATGATTGTAAAATTAAAGGATCAAAGGTCTTCTTTGACTTAATAAAAACTACAATTCAATAAAAAAAAATTGCAAGAGCAAAAAAGAAGCAGTCAGGGATGTATGGATAATATATTTACAAAAAGAGTTAATAACCCGAAATAAGACATGAAAGAGTTGTGGATCAAGACGTAGACCGTCTTCAACAGAACTTAGGTCACAGGAGCGGTCCAAGCCTCAAAGGACATAGACCGTGATCTGTCATCACTTAATGTGGCAACAGATTATGTCTAAGTTGTTTGTTTTAATGACTGTCTTAACAAACTGCATAGACCTAGATCTGCTGACGTACTCTTGCTATGGCGGATATGTGTGAATGACGTTTGCAGTTGGATCCGACTTACGCTTGAGTCTAATGGTAACACGTTTTTTTTTTTATTCTTAATTTATTTTTAGCTTTTCAACTTACGATTCATTGTTCCGATATTGTAGGTACGATTTATAATGCAGCAAGAAAGGCTCGTTTCTTCACTTTCGCAATCCCCTTTCTAAAATTTAAACATAGATCAGCAATTGTAATCTAAGACTTGAACAAGAACATAGAATGCGAGATCAGGTTTATGCTTATTTTTTGTAAATTCGTTGATGGTTTGACATCTACGTTCGTTGGAAGTTACCCGTTAATAGAATTGATTAATTGACCGAAAAATGAAGTAATAATTAAATAGTTACCCATATCAGTGCATTCATTGTTGTTGCAGCAAAAGTATTTGAAGACTAATTGTTTTGTGTACAAAAGCAATTTGTTTTATACATGTACATATAATTTTATCTAATAATGGATCAAACTTGCTTTCTGCATTTCATGCTTATGTGTAAGAACTTTGATATGGTAAGGATAAGCTGCGTCATAAGTTCTTTATATGTATGAGCAAAGCATAAAATTTGGATCAAAACAGGCATTCAAAATAATATGCATCGATCTATTTGATAGATTTACATTTTTCAAATAATCTTTTCTTGGGTAGTAATTTTGAGAACGTGCCTTGTGCAAAATTACAAGACACTTTACGTTTGGGGATTGAATTGGGGTTTCAAGCAAAAAGAACTCCAACGAAAATAGTTCATCACGAAAACAAAAGAATTCATAATAATCATTGTGAGAACTTCTTAGGTGGTTTATAATTTGCTGACTATTTTAATTATTATATTGCCCCAGGTGGCCTAGCGGTCTAGAGAGCTCGCCTTTACCGAACACTGCCATCTCGCCTCTCTGCGCGTGGGTTTGAGTCTCGGGCTCGACCAGTGTGGATATGTGAGAGAACTTGCCAGTAGCTTCCCGTCGATCGATAGTTCTTACAGGGTTTTCGCGGTTTTTCCTTGACAAGTTATACTGGTTGCCATGTACAGGCTAATACTGGCCACCATGTATAGCCTATCGTTTGGTAAAAAATGACGTTAAAAACTAACAAAATCTCAATTAGTATAATAATATAAGAGCCATGAGGTGGTCCCACTGAATTCATTGTATTATAGACGTAGATGCATGAAACATTGCATTACAAGAATTAAAAACCACAGAGCTTTAAACTAATGAAATATGGAAGATGAAAGACAAAGTGTAACATTTCCTAGAAGTCAATGAAAAACATTGTCCATAACACCTACTTGATTTAGATAATGCCCTGATGATGTTGACTCTATTTAATAATAATAATAATAATAATAATAATAATAATAATAATAATGATAATTATAATTATAATTATAATGATAATTTCATGATGCAAATGAAAAATATTCCGTTTGACATACCGAACAGAGAACAGCAGACTAAAATAAAATAAAAAATACATTCATCCACACCACCTACTTGATTTTGATGAAACCCTGATGATGACGGTGATTATACTATAATAATAATAATAATAATAATAATAATAATAATAATGTCATGATGCAAATAAAATCTACTTTGTTTTATATACAGAATGCAGAACTGCAGGATAAAACTGGTACAGATATCTCAAGAAAAGCTACTGCTTATCGAATAGAGTCTCCGTGCATATCCGATTTGCAGAATGCATGTATTTATATCAGTAGTAGCATAAGTAACCTTACAGACAGATAGGCTGTTATACGGACAGAGGGTAATATTAAAATGTCTTTTGGATGAATAGGGTGGTCTAAATACAGGCAAGAGGATATGGATATGATGTCTTGATGTTGATAATTTATGTGGACAAGCAGTAATGTACTGCTAACAGATATCATACATACACTTGTTATTTCGAGCATAAATATCAACTGACCAATAATCGCAACCAACACTCACAACTACTGCTCAGAACCCACTCATACTAATCAATACATAGTGTTACTGACCAAAACCCGCACACATTCTCGTACAAAACGTAGGATATGAAAGAAGGGGGTGGAATAGAGATGAAACCGCTTCTAAACAAAATTTGCTCGTACGTCCCATGATCCTACTATCCCCTTATAACTAAAATTAAACAAAAATCCCCGTATCAATACTATGATCCTAGAATTGAAGCTCAGGGAGTGAAAAGAGTACGAAGTTGGTTCTAATAATTAGTAATTAGCTTTCTGGAATACCGGATGGTCCTGAAATTGACCGTTGGTTTAAATAGCGTGCTACCCAATGTTGTTAAGATAGATGACATCTCTCTACACTTCTCCATCTCAAACGTCTTCGTACCAAGGCTCTAGAAGCCATGACGGCTCAGTGGTTTACGTGCTAGACTTGCGACCGAAATGATGCGGCTTCCAATACTGACACTGAGCCATCCTGGATCAGCTTCTGTGGTGTATACATGGGCATGGCATTTTACTCCAATAGCTTTGGAACTATATAAAACGTATCGCGTTTCAAGCCCAATTCTCTTTTAAGACACCCGTTCTTTCCATAAAAATTCGGCTCACAAATATGGCTGACTGCTTTTGTCGGGGTATTTTCGTCTTGAAAATCCACTTTGCCGCCATAGATGGATGGAACGGCATGGTAGAGATGCGTGTGAATTTTCTGATACTAAGCAACATATTGATTCTTTGAGAATTGATGACAGTTATGGTGAAATCGGCACTGTATCGATATTTGGGGGAAGGGTTTGGAGGGTGGGTGCTTTTGTTTTAAAGCATCCTCATTGTAGTCTTAATTGGGCTCAGTACAAAAAATATCTTAGCATGTATTTCAACAGAATGTTGCAACCGATGTTTTAAAATAAATAATAACCTATTGGTAAAAAGTCACATTCATTTGAAAAAGTCTGGTCCCGATAATGGTGAAAAACAGTATTTACAATTTAAATGTTATTTTGTATATCCTGCGAGGAATTGTTTTAGGGCAGTATTTTAGCAAAACTATTAAGAATTATTCGTTATAATACTACTTCCTTGTAAGCTTGTCTCTAACTAGTTTCGTATATGTAACAATCCGGAACCTGTTTATTGGACACTGTCAGCGCTTACCAGGGAGTTTTACATTGAATAGGCAAAATACTAGATAGGAAAAGATAACGTTAAAGCTATAATGAATTGAAATTTCTTTAAACTTACAAGCCAGTGACGGTGGTATATGTCAACTACTCTTTTCAATATTTGGGTTTGTAACTGTGGAAACCATTACAGCAACAAAGAATCGAAATATCTATCCGAAACAAAACACATTGCCAATAAAACGAAAAACAGCCATCACAAAATATTCAAATGTTATTGTGGTCTGAATTATTCAAGCTGACAATGAATGGCTCAGTCTGGGCCAATGTTTAAGCTGAAGGTTAGTTAGATCCAAAACAACTTCTAGGAAAACAACAACCTATGATAACATCAATTATATTTTTCGTATTTGCTGTAAATAGCTTCACCAGCAAACTATTGTTCCATCCAGCTTATATAACAGGGTTGTTACATTATATCAAGACACCAGGATGTGTGTTTGTGCTTATAAAGAAAAACAACATTTGCGTTTTGTTTTTGCTTTTCCGTTTGTTTTATTTTTCTTTGTTCGAAGCTGGGGAGAAAAATGCAAGGAGCAGGAGGGTGGTTGAGCAGATCACTTTTTAGAGCAGTCCGTTTTTGAAAATAAAGCTTCCTACAAAGGTGAAAATACAAGGTTAATAACGCTAAACCGAGACTTCTAACCAGGTTAGCTCATTTTTGTATTGACGCTTGTATTTTCAAACTTTTATGCTTTCTCGTTTACCTACCCCTGGTGTAAACACCAGGACACTCACTGTTGGTCCTCTCCTCTGCTGTTGTGTGGCTTAATTAAATCATTATTATATCAATAATACGCTAACCATAGAATCTCGTACAGCTAAACTAGCTCGACAGCGACTAGAGGCAATTAAGAAATATCTCCCCGTTCGTGACTGTCAAGCAACAACTACAACAGCGTCAGGAAGCTCAAGTGGAATTTGCGGTGGATAAAGCAGATTTATTTAAACCGGTTACGAAGGCTACCGAAGGTCTTCTTCCCACGTTAGAGCAAACCGATAAAACAACTGGAAAAATAGCAAAAAGAACAAAACAAACAATAAAGATTGTAAGAGAACTTCCAGGTGAAATAGCTGCTGCTCAACCAATGTAAGAAATACTTGAAGGTATTAACCAAGCTCGTGCTGAATTAGGCGATAAAAAGGATCGTATACCAGTATCAGAACCAGAACCAGAACCAGAACAGGAAATGGTGAGAATTAATCCGATTGATAAATTTACCGAAGAAAGTATTAACCACATCAAAAAACTCAGGAGCGTGAAAGAATTACCTGCGTTTGCCGCGGCAAGTTTTAATGCCAATTTTTTTTTTTTTTTAAATCCGAGTACCATGATCATTCTGTACGTCGTGACAGCTGGAATAATAGGATATTTCGCATACACTACGATACTGATCAGGCCCCAAATGATGATACAAGATATATTGCATTATCAATGGATTAGATAGGTATTTTTCATGGTTACAACAACAACAATTACGACAAGAACAATCACAGCAACCAGTCAATACAGCAAGTGAGGAAGAAAAATTATGGCAAGATGCAAGTTCTATCCCCGGTGCCACTGGAAGTGGTCTCGTCGCTACTAGTACAGATACCAGGGAAATTGGTCTTATTACTCCATGTCCCAATAACGTCCTTGCCGACGTTGAACGACTAGAAAATCTGATTGGCGGAAAACGAGCCGGTAATAATTCCCCAGAAATCCTTAATTAAGCAGCTGCTATTTGTCAGAGATTATTTACAGGTGGTATCATGGACATTAATGTTTATCGGTCCCTCATCGATGAAATCGTTGATGGTTACCGCAGTGAGCGATGAAATTAGATCAGTGACAAGAAAATAATATCATCAAACATAATGCCCAACGTGGACCTGTAATGGTCAGGGTGATAAATTCACGATTTCCAACATACAAAATGATCTACGGAGATGGACTCGGTGACGTTGTTCAGGGTCGATTCAGAAGGATAGCCCCAAAAGCAATAACGATTGCAAAACAATTATCAATGAATGCTATTGACGTTGTTCGTGATAAAGGTATTGTTGCTGTTGGTGATGTTGTTAGTAAAGCTTTCTCGGCAATCAAGGATAGACTAGCACGATTAATACGCAGACCGCCAGCGGTCTGACCACAGCCAGTAAAATTGCCCAGCACTGAAGTTATGTCAGCAGGTGTCAGTAAAATAATAAATCAAGCTGAAAATCAAAAACTAGCAGAGTTGGCAGGAGTACACCTGTCAGAAAAAGAACAAAAAACAATATAACTGCTAGTCTGATTGCAGGAAGTGGTCTTCGTGCTAGACGATAATGAATTAATAATAACGATGTTCAAGCGTGTATCTGATCCGCATTTGACATGGATGCTCCAGTCCTCAAAGACAAATCGGTAAGTGATTATCAATATTATTCGTATGATGCACGAGAGCCAAATCAGCGTGGAAGAATTGAGTTGTAAGTTCAGGATACAAGCATATATTTCTTACCCGCTAAAGCATTTATTGAAGTAGAAGGTGAAATTCTAAAACAGATGTTACTGAATATGGAGCTGGTGTTAGAGTTGGTTTTGTTAATAATGTCATCAAGGCGTTGTTCAACAGTGCTATGTATAGTATCGACGGAAGAAACATTGAATCATGCCTGGGAAATGTTGACGTTGCCACGACGATACTTGGCCTTGCAAGATACAGTGATGATTACTCGAGATCAGCTGGTCCGTCAATGATGTTTGTGAATGAAACTTCTTACCACCCTGACAACAGACAGTATAATATAAGACGACCAAGAAACAATGCCGACAACGCTGACGCTGATGTGTGGCCGGTGGTTCATGGTGCTAATCCAGAATTCAACTAGTATTCCCAGCGCGTCGATCAATGCTGAAAGATAGAAGCAGAAGATTTTCATGTGCAATTCGACTGTCACATATCTTCAGACTTTGCAGGAATGTGAGAAAGGTCATTTTCGGAGCCAAGCATAAAGTTGTATTTGTACGAAAGGCTACCGGTGATGATGCAATCTGGCGCACTATCGGTGATGCAAGTAAAGTAATGCTGATAAAACTTTCATTGTGGATGCCAACAATGTTATCATCACTCGCTGAAGAACAACAGCTGCTCTCTTTTATGGATTCACGTGGTAAATCAACATTGTCATGGTTGACGATGACCACAGATAGTGCTTAAAGTACCACTAATGGTTTATTGACATGGCAGATAGCGTCACAGCAAGGTGTCTCTGCGCCGCGACATATATTCGTTGCTTTCCAAAATACTGAACGAGTAAACTCACAAACACATAGTATAATGATATTTGACAGACTTGGTATTATTGAAGTTTCACTGAGGATAAATGGACATCAAGAGCCATCCGAAGGTATCTTATTGAATTTTGATAACAATCATGTAGTACTTATATATCGTTTAATGACATTCATGGGACGTGATCAAAATGTTGATTCTGGTCTACAAATATCACAACTAGATTTTACAACGCTGTATCCGATCTTTTACTTTTATCTGGAACACCTGGATTTATTTAGATAATCTGTCGTTGATATACCCTTTCTAGCTGGTGTGGTATTAGGAGCTATTGCTAATTACAGAGCAATTGATGTTATACTCTCATACAAAACAATGTTGCTTGAAGGTGTTGGTGGACGAATGATGCCCCAGAGGAAAACATGTAACTGGATCACTCGTGATCAGTAATTAAATCGCTCATGATATTATAATGTCATATCATCATGTTAGTGTTACTCTGACTCCTGGTCAGATTCAAAAGCTACAATCAGTATCAAAAAAGAATTCGGGAATAAACTATTGCTGAAATCAGCGCAGATCGCTGGTGGTCCAAATCAACTGTCACCGACAGAACGTAAACTCAGGAACTTCAATGGCGCCAAACGATCAGCGACTGGTGTAGGACTTAATCTTTCTGCGGGTGCCATTAAATACATCGCCAAGACGTGTGGTATATTTCCACTTCGTGCAGCTATACCAGCGTTGATAGCAGCCGCAGCTCTAGCAGTTGCAAAAGAAGCTGCACTTAGTGCTGTTGGAACTGCTGCTGGGATGGCATTAAAGAAAGCAACAGGTAACGGAATAAAGGCTTCCAAAAACAGGACGGGGTCTAAGACTGCCAGGAACCCATCATTCACAGTACAGTCAAGCTGCGAGCGGTTCAGGTCTGAGCCTGCCCAGGACACTTCGCTAAACATGCTTCCCATGTCCAATTTTGATTTACTTGATGCAGCTAAAAAATTAAACATCAAACACTTCAGAGGTGTTTTTATACGTGATCAATTAGCAAAACAACCAATCCGTGTTCAGAACGGTATCATTAATCTCGATGGAAGTTCTGGCCCTGGTGCTCATTGGGTTGCGTACGCGATTGATCCTCGTAGAGTTGTTTATTTTCATTCGTATGGACTGGCACCACCAAAAGAATTTTTAAAATATGTCGACGGACTTCAAAACACTCCCGTCTGGTATTCAACATTCCCAACACTGACGATAACTGATCCGCCAGTATGTGGTCGTGAAGTACGCGCTGTGCTCGACGCTGTATCAAGGTCACTGACACCGCCTCATAAAGTCGTGCACTAGTATACCACGTCGTCCAACGTTTTAAACAGGTCTTAGTGAATGTACAAATGGTAGATATTTACGGAAGATCTGCAAAAGCTAAACCCCAGTGTGACTTATCCAAATATGCAACCCTTGACCAGGTCAAGGATGAGCTCGCTAATCTTTTGCGTCTCGTAGATGTGAACCAAAATAAAGTTGTTGTTTTTCAGGATCAGCAAGGACAATTACAGCAATATCCCGTTGACAGATATTATTCTGCGAGTTCCAGAAGCGACCGAAGAAAACTTCGTTATGTTTGCAACAAACGGGAAAATTAAAAACTCAAAGTAATCAATTCTAACATTCATTGGAGAGTTTGCTGGACGTATTAGAAGAATTGGAGATTTTATGTGTGGACAGCAACAACACCACGATCAGAACTGAGATCAGTAAATTGCGTTGCTAAAACTGACAATGCAATGACTGGTTCTCTCAATACGTATAGTAATAAAATTACTGGTCTTGGAGAACCAGAACTAAACGATGACGCTGAAATGAAGAAATATGTCGACAAAAGCAACATCCCGATGATGACCTCGTTAATGACAATCAATGATGGATTGGCCAAGTTAAGATCTGAATATGCTAATCATGTAGCCGCGTTTGTAAATTTTCGTAGAAACACAAATAGAACCATTAATTAATCTTTTGGAAATCCAGTAGTCATCGAAATTAAACTCTCTGACATCAAAAAGATTACCGATGGTGTAGTAGATATATTAGCGTCTGGATAACCATTATGGACACCACTCAATAAATCCATCAAACATCGCACTGAGCTAACCGGCATGTACAGGTTCTCAATAATCGGCGTTACTACATTTAGAATATCTACCACAATTTCACGGCGTTATCCAATTAACGGATCTTCTGGATCTATGTTAGTGATATTGGAGCAAAACCACGAGGAAACATTCATAGTGGAACCCGAAGTAAAAAACCTCGGCGTGTTGTACTATTGGTTGAATTCGTTGCTAATATACCACCTACTTATATTGTTAGCAATTTATATAATGAACCAATCGATTGACGTTCAGTGTTTCAGTTACGAGAAAGCATGTTTGTGGCAGACACAACTGAAAAATATCATTGATGCGTGTACAGTAAAACTAAAAGAATGCCGCAGAAATGTTGCTGTTACTAACATAATTGTGTACTCGGTGTCCGCGGTAGTCGCTGAAACAGCAACTATAATAGGATCATTATCAGCCACATACATAATAGCACCAGTAATAGGAACTGGTGTTGCAGTTGTAATCGGTGTTGCTGGTATTCTTAATATCATCGCAAAAAAAACCCCATCTTCGTGTGCGGGTGATAAACTACACGAATATACGAAGTTGCTATCAGCTGTAACACGCGCACACGCCAAATTATCGTCGTTGATATCATCATGGCTGAATGATGGAGCAATATCAGATCAGGAATTCGCAGAAATGATTAAGGTTTATCATGCAGTAACTGGAAATCCACACACCGCTGTCTCCGTCAAGGACCAGACACAACCGTCTCCGACATTTAAAATCAGGACATAAATAATAATGTCGCAAGAATTGTTAGAACAAATCGTCGCTAATACAACACCACGAACAACCACGATGATATCGGCGAGTTCAACCAAGCCTGAGTTTGATGTTAGCTTTCCAACGGCAATTCCAGCCAAAGAAAGAGCGTTAGCACAATTGCGAGTATATTACAGCTGGTCAAAAGTCGTTCGGTGGGTTGCAAGCAAGTAATTTATTGGTATTTGCGTATAGAAATAAATCTGATGGAACCCACAATTGGCAAGTTGCTGGTATTCCTACGGGCAGCAATGAAATAGAACAGATCAACAGTGAGTTCTACCGCAGGATTAAATCTATTGCAGGAAAATAATCCAAAATCGTTATCACGGTTCATGAACCAACGTTATCAGCCGCCATTGAAATGTTAACGCCTGACTACAGCGTAGATATATATCAATCATCGATCAGAACAGTGTTGGGATGACCGGAAGAGCAACCTCCAGCAAAAGAGTTCTCAGCTGTGGAGAATAATACAATCTAACCTAGCTGCAGATATTTCTACAAGTAATAGTAAATTTCCTTTTGCTGGAGTTGATTTCAATCAGAGCGATGAAATTCTCCTTCTTGGATCGAAATTGGAATATCCAGTCGGCGGCAAGTCATTTATCGAGGATGATATCAATGTGTTATTCGATGAAATTGATCTCGAGCATAAACGAATGAGAAAAAAACTTCGCAAGTTATTTGACAATTATATAAACAATTATCCATCAGACGAAAAGGATATCATCAAACAAACAGAACGACTAAATCTCGTCGCATCGGAATTAGAAACTCTCCATAATATTGTTATACAGGCGATGATAAAGAACAACGGATTTACTGTGCACGATGGAACTTGATACTCGCATAACCAATAATTACTAAATAAATATTCGATCACCGAGGCAGAACATCCATCGTTTAAAATTCCAGGACTTAACGTCGACGAGCTGAAGAAAAACGTCAATGATATCATCGATGAATATTTTCCCAAAATCATTGAGTTATGGAAACAAATATCACGTCCTCTAGGTATTCTCAAACATAACAATGATCCAGACGGTGGTGGTTGTCATGTAGAACCAAGTGTTGTCAACATCACATCAACCTTGCATGTGATGAGATCGATGGCAGTTATCATGTAGACCCTGAAAGATCCCAACAGGGAGAGTAGGGATATATTCTTTACGCACTTATCCCTGAAGTTGCCCCTAGATTTGATTGTGTTAGTACCTGTTAATTCGGTTTATCTGCATTGTCATAATCCGCTATTATCACGGATACATTTCAAAATTACTGACCAGAACAGACACCTTCTTAATTTAAGAGATGAATCTCTTATAATAAGTTTGTATGTGAGATTGTAGATCTTCACGCTCATAGAGCGTCATCGAAAGATCTTCGCGTTCATGAGTTCATAGAACTTAGCGTTTGTAAAACGCCAAGATCGTCGAGATCGGGACCTTACTGATTTTTGTGAAATCGCCTAAAATCAAACTAAATATTATAATCAGAATCAGAATCAAAATAAAAATAAATATTATAATCTGAATCAAAATAAGAATTTGCATCCGCGAATAGATTAACCGATTTAGCATTAAGTGAATTCTCTCAAAAGCAACTCCGGAACAAATAAAAGATATGGCCAAAAAGGTTGTGGACCTCCACCAGATCCAGAAAGTTATATGACGACAAGTAAACAAATAGAACTTGGTATTGTAGCCGTAGCAACCTTTTGTTGGAATAACTATTTTTTTTATATTTTATCAAATTAAATCATACAAATGAATATAATGGATGGAATAATTGCCGAGACAGAAAAACTAAACCATGCACAACATTTGATGGTGTGTTATTATTGTCTCAACAATCTTCGTAGTAAGATTCTCGATGATGTAATCGATATAGTAAAATTTTCTCAATTAATGGAAAAAATTCAAAATTATAATCTGAATCAGAATCTGAATAAAACTAAATGTTCTAATCTGAATCAGAATAAATATTATAATCCGATTCTGCATAAATATTATAAAATCAATCAGAATGAAAAATAAAAATAAATCTGAATTAGAATAAAAAATAAAAATAAACCTGAATCAGAATCAGGATCAGAATAAAAATAAAATAAATATTATAATCTGAATCTGAATCATAATAAAAATAATATTATAATCAGAGTCTGAATAAAAATATTATAATCAAAATCAGAATCTGAAAATAAAAAATAAATCATTTTTTAGTCTGATTTTGAAATTCTGAGGGCCGAAATCCGATCCCCTCTCTATTGATTTTGTTAAAAACCACCAGTTTTCCAAGGACATTTTATTTTCTCTAAATGAATCAATTAGAGAGGGGGTCAGGTTTTTGCTCTCAAAGTTTTCAAAATCAGACTTTACAAAAATGAAACATCTATGGAAATTAATCAAAATCAGTAAAAGTTGACCAAAAATCACTAAAAAAAAAATAAGATTTAGCTCTTGATGTTACAAAACTAAAACTTTTTCTTATAATAATTTTAAAACTGACCAAGAATCATTTTTAAGTTTCATTATGAATAATAAAAAAAAATGAAATTCTCGGAAAATTCTTAAAATCTGAACTGTGTCAGAACCATCACTTTGTTTAGATTTTACCAGTGAGATTGTCACCACTTTCACTTTCACAATCCCCCCCCCCGACAAAGTCAAGGTTTTTACAGTCTTACATAAAGTTTTTAACTGTATTACACGTGAACTTCATTATGTTCTTTGTTTCGTATTTGCATGATATTTATAAGAGAGTTTCCCTTAGCAAAACTTAAATATTATGCTTTGTTTATATTTCTTTAGGAAAACGCAGAATTATTTGGCAGCCGCACATATCGATTGAAACTTTATTTCTTCCCATGTCTATATATTTACAGATATAACTGCTCTTGCAGATTTATTATATTTACCGGTACTTCCAAGTTTACAATTCTGTAATAGCCTGCAAATTACTCAAAGAATTATCGAGTTTTTTGCCGTTAATATGATCAATCACAAGTCCATCTTTGATTAGTCTGTGACAACTTTCAGAAACAAATTTGTGATAGAGTTATGTTTTTCTCCCAGCACAGAATATGAGATGACCAGCATTATTAATAGAACCGACTGTTTTTTTTTAGTCGACAGTTCCTAATCACACCAGCACACGATTCCTCATAATTCTTGAAGATAGGATGCTTTACAAATTCATCGGCGTTATTTCCTTGCTCCATTTACATAGTAAATATTATTTTCTAAAATATTATTTTATTACTAGAAAAATAAATATGTTAGCGTGAACATCTAGCAAGATAGTCTTGAGCGTTTTTTATCGGAGATTCATTATCATCATTTTTTTATCATAATACCGTTTCAAAGTCTGTATTTTTACCGCCGTATTCTACACACAACTGCGTTTCACCGCTGACTCCGACGTTACATTTCAAACACAGCTTTGGTCCTAGATTTTCTCGTCGCATACTCTTCATGTGGTATCCACAGAATTCATTTACACAAGCCCAATTACAAGGAGTTACAGATCCAATCATCAACCACTTACACTATTCTTTGCTTGAATCATTATATAATTGTTTTGAAGTTTAATTTAAATATATGTTTGCTTAAATTATAACATGGAGGAATTTACGAGATCATACGCGCATAAACCCTCTGAGGCTAGATTTGATCCTGACTTACCGAGGCGAGCTCTGGTTGATATTGATCCTGATTCGACGAATCAGACTTTAATCAATCGTATTCGTGAAGCCAAGAGAGAGTTTCGCAACGATCGTGCGGCTCATGTATGGTCAACATTTAGAATTACGCAAGACTTTGATGCTAGAATGAATGACCAACGAGTAAGGACAACTATTAATTATCGTTGGGGTAGACGACACCTGGATTATTCGCGACAAACGTGGCCCTGTTCGGGAATCACACCGCTCTGGGGATGTTGTTACGTTAAGTAAAAATTCCAAACAAGAATATTGACTGGTATTGACAAACCATATTATCAACGAGCATATCCTGTGACGGCAGTTGTTTATGCGATATCTCAGCTGAATGATAAGCCTAGCGTTGATGACCTCCTGCCGATGAAACCTTCGACGCTGAATTGTGTTGCCGAAAGAGTTGTAGAACATTTCACAAACACGATACGTGGAAATGGTTTAACGGATTTACGACGTTAAAAGAAAAATGAATGGGCCGAGCGCGTCAAAGAAAATGGAGCTATAATCAAAGACGTTGCTGAGCTGGAGAAAAATTAAAATTTCCAATAAGGGTGAAGACACTAAGCGGCGAGATTTTATACAAATCAAAATATAAATCAAAGGAAGCTTCGATAGAGATCGTTAATCATAACGCGCACGCGTGGACGATGGATGCAACAATATTTACACGAGCTCGAATTGTTAAATTTTATGACTTTGATATGTTCGATTTTATCAGAAATATTAGTAAGAGTGACCCTGTATCCTTGTTGTTGTTTCAAAGTTCCGAGTATAGCTATTATGATCAGTTTTGTAAGCCCTTATGGAGATATTTATCGTACAGAATATCTTCATGGCGAGATGACAACGATTGCTTCGAAATGCACGAACGATACTGATGTTATCGAACGATTATTCAGTAATTGCTTCACCGTTCTGTCAGTTGCTGCTCACTTTGCTCAGAAGGAAAATTCATGGAAGCCAACACGGTTTGAATTTCTTGAGGATGTACAACACAGTTGTGTCGAATACAGACAAGGTGGATTGTGGAATACTAAATACGATTATAAGGATGTTATCTCAGTTGATATGGTTGCATGTTATCCTGGAAGTTTTCTTGGAATTGGAGAGTGTCCTGAATATTTTGAAAGATTTGGACATCCAACACACGAGATGACTCGAATTGCGTTAAATGGACCTTTGCCAGATTTTGACTTAACTGGATTTGCATGTATTGAGTGAATCGTGTTTGCATTGGAAAACCTTCATCCGATTGTGTATGTCTGGTTTTGTCGTCATTTTAACGAGCACGGTTGGGCTCCAATAGTTTTATTGCGATATATGCATCGTGCAAAAATATTAATATCGTTAACTGTAATATCGTATAATCCACAAAAACAAGTCTGGCTACCAAAACCCGCTGTCGTTGAGAGATCTGTTTTATACCAGAATCCCGATGCTGTAGAATACGAAATTAAACTTGAAAAAGATCTTCGCAGCAAAATAATAGGTAAATTTGCACAGTGAGGATCATATGGTTATAAACGACATTGTACAAGATTAATTATCGACGATGCTGAGTTCGACTATACGGCAAAGAAAAATATATTTGTAAGTCGAAGTAATGTTAACTTATTGGACGGAGCTAAATTAGAATCAATTGTGAGCTACATTGATGGCGATACTCCACAACTTCACTCATTTAAGATCTTCGATCTTCGCATACGTTTCGATAAACTTACTATCGATGATAAACTGATTTTCTGATACCGCGGTTAGAGTCATCACAGATTCATTTTATATTTAAAAAAATACCGGATTGCTAAAAGAATTACATATTGATGCATCATGGGGAGAATGGAGAATAAAGCGAGAAAATATACTTAGTTATTCTGAATCCGGCGACGTTGAATCTAAGGATATATTTTATAAACATAATCGAATGTCACAACCATCATCAGCACCATCGGTATATGATACCGTATCAAGAAATAAATCAGGTTATCATAACGGATGCGGCGGTTCTGGTAAAACAACACGTGCGATTGAATTATTTCTGAACCTTGATATGGTTGTTTTGACGCCTACACACAGACTCGCCAGAGAAATGAAAGAGCGAGGAGTTAAATCTTATACTTATCACAGCTTTGTTAGATGGAAAGCAGATGCATGGACTCCTGAGCGAATGGGTGAGAAATATATTCTTAACACTATTATCTGGGTATCCGAGGGGGTATTAAAAATATTTCTTGATTGGTTATTGACTCGAAATACATCTGTTTTCATGTGTGGCGATCATGGTCAACCACCAGCTCTTGTTCGATCATCTCCGTCTGAATGGCTGAAAAAGTTCGTAGATTATTATGAGGAGATAAATGATAATCATAGAGCTATTGATGCAACGCTGAAAGAGTTTGAAAAGTTAATCAGACTACTACCAGATAAAATTCAGTGTGAGATAATGCGTGAAGTAATTCCAGAGACTGCTATGGGTGATTTTTGGAATTTGTGGAGGACTGCCGATTTGAAAGTTTCAAGTCGGAAGATACTTCGCGATACACTTCAACAGCAATTATTTTTGTTACATAAAGAAAAGTTTTCAGATTTACCGGTGCCATTGTTTTATCAACCAGCAGATAAAAGCAAACAAAATATTGAAGTTGAGATTCCTTGATCGTCAGAGAAGCAAAAACTCGTTCTTAATAATATTGTTTTTGTTTCACGTGAGTGTTATTGAGAGCGCGTTAACGATGGATCAATATCCATGGACTCTAGGATATGCTACAACGATTCATTCGTCACAAGGATTAACTATTTCCAATACAAATATCTTGATTGTTGATGATCGGTATTGAATGGTCAAATTGAGTTTATCTAGCAGTGTCGAGAGTCAAAACAATGACTCACAGCTACGGAGGGTTATCATAGGCTGCGCACTGAATAATAATCAAACTCAAGAAACCACTGCTAGCAATGGCGATGATATGATAAGGAAAAAATTAGCTGGTTATCAGCGATCTGACAAAAAAGTAAGCGTGACTTTGATCTTGATATTGAATTTATCATGACGCTGAAACAACAACAAAATAATCACTGTGTTTGCTGTAACACAGTAATGTGGCAGTATTCTTATAATGACCCACGACAGTTTACCGTGGATAGAATTAATAGTAGTCTCGGCCATAACACGCGAAAATGTGATGCTGTCCTGTCTTGAGTGTAATCGACGTACGGGCGCTGTTGTCCTGCTTTTAAAGAAGTGAAGGCGGTGGTAATTGTGTATCTTCAGGAATAACTTGTAATTCTTCACAAATAAATCCACGCTGAGGAGCAGTTGAATCTAGTCTGTAGATTGCAGGTCTACCGTGGATCTTAGCACGCTGCAAATGTATGTGTTGTTACATGTAGGCTCGTACAAAAGTAACAAAAGAAAAGAGTGAAGTCAACAAGCTTTATAAGTTTTAACAAAATAATTTATTTCCCTAGAAAACAAGGTAAAAATATGAAATAGGACTTACGGTTTATGACTATAATCCAAAATTTAATCCTAGAATTGAAATATATAAGTCCTATCACTAAACTGTTCTAAATGAATCCAGGTTCGAATCTCGATGAAATTCCAATATGGAAGACGATGATGTCAGATGAGGTCGTTGTACTGATGGCAACAGATCCACGTTGAATAATAATTTATAATATTCCCGTTTAGAATTCCAGAATAAATTTCCACTGAATATATTTGTCCCAGAACTCTTATAAAAAAGCACTTGTGTAGTTTTCTAGAGAATAAATTATTAAATTCCAAAACATAGATGACCTTCAGAACAAGCCGTCATCAACAATAGAAACACCTTGTACCCTCAAGGTGTAAGATACGATTGACTGAAAAACTCTGAGATGAGGATTAAAACCCTCAATTTTAGATCACATGGTGGCCCACGTGGTCAACCAGATGAAGCAACGCATTAAAAGCGCACAGCCGATAGACACGTACGCCTCGAAAGAAGTTAATGAATCTTACTATACGATTCAATTTAAAAAAGTTGTTTACAAATTAGAACATGACCTTCGTAATAGCCGATCGTTTTCAGTCGATGTTTACAAAATCTATGAACCAAAATGAGCTAAAAAGAGTGCTTAAGTCATACTTTTGCGTTCTTATCAAGTCAACAGAAGGCTGAATTTTTTCAAAAATATCCCATCCAGTGAAAATAATCATTACAATACAATGTAATGAAACAAAAATAAAATTAAAAGAATTTAAAACTAACACACATGCAATTTAATTACATATACGTAATAGTGTGATCACACATCAAATAGGATCAGTTGCTCTTTTTTCACCACCTTCAAGTTCACCTGGTTCATATAAATATCTGACAGTCACATTACCTAGTACTGTTTTTTTGTGTGAAAGTGTCATGTCGTTGTACTGGTATGTGTTTCCTCGAGATTGTATTGATAGGTTTCATTCATTATTTAACGCAACTATCACACTTGGTAGTCTTGCAACCCATTCACGAGATCTTTTATCCCCAGACTTAAACTCAGTGCATATTTCCTTCACATACTGATATCCAAACAATCGCTCAACAAGTGTTAAATTAAATCGCTCAACTATTTTTCCTAATCGCAATGAATTGCGGTCCTCGTCTGATTTTGATGTTATGTTGTTTCATCAGAGATGTTACTGCACCAAGAAATTCTTTGCCAGGATCAACCTGTAGCAACTGTAGCCATTACAAGGGTCCTCGTCGATAAATTCGTTCAAACGCAGATGCAACTTCAATTGCTGTCTTTGTTGATAGTGGTTCTGCTTCGTTATATCAACCTGCATCGTCAACGACAGTTAACGCGTATTTGTATGTGCGCGATTGATTTCTACATGTCTTAAGAGCATCATGAGGTAAAAACAAAATATCTGCCTGATGAACTTCATTGGGAGCGCTGACATCAAAATGTGCGTACTGAATATTTTAGGTAGTGGTAGATAAATTTGCCATATTGCCTGTCGTGCTAAGCAATCTGCGGCAACAGAACGTTCGACACCTGCTGCATCAGCAAGTT